>JAUESI010000028.1:3681762-3707216 GCA_032275145.1 Synergus laeviventris | reverse complement strand
TATCCTTTTCTATCTTTTTCTATCTCTGTCTATCTCTTCCAAAAAAAATTTTAATCTCTTCTGTCAATGTTTTCTATTCCTGTTTATCTCTGTCTATCTCTTCTTAAAAAAATTTGAGTATCTTTCTATCTCCCATATTCAATCTTTTCTATCCTTAGTTTTAAACTTATTAACCTTTAAATTTTGAACATGAACCTATATCTTCAATTTCCTCATTTATGTCTCATCTATCCATCTCTATGCCTTTTAATCTCTTTGTCAGTATAAGCACTAAGGATAGACGTGGTTAGAAATGTAGTGATTTAAAAGGATAGATTTGGTAATGTCCTTCAAGAGAGATAGAAAAAGATCGAATTGATTCAAGAAGGATACATATGGATAGAAAAAGATTGAAATGATTATACAAGGATAGATATGGGTAAAATGATAGAGATTGAACAATTTAAGCGTGGCATTAGACTGTAAAAGACTTAGGTAAGGATTCGAATAATTAGAGAAAGGATAGACATGGATAGAAAGGAATCGATTGAAAGGCTGGGCTTTCTAGTAGATTTTAAAAAGAATAGAAAAGTATAGAGATAATTAGATAAAGGATAGACATGGATAAAAAGGTACAGATTGAACTTGATAGACTTGGTAATATATTTCAAGAGAGATAGAAAAGGATAGATACGATTAGATTAAGCATAGATGTGGATAAAAAGGTAGAGATAGGAAAGAATTGAAATTATTTTATAAGGATGAATATGGATAAAATGGTATGGATTGAAAACGATAGGCTTGGTAAGGCCCTTCAAGAGAGATAGAAAAGGATATAATGGATTTAAGAAGGATAGACATGGATAGAAAAAGATTGAAATGATTATACGAGGATAGATGTGGATAAAATGATAGAAATTGAACAGGATAAGCGTGTATAGTATTTGACTGTAAAAGTGTTAGGTAAGGATTCGAATAATTAGGCAAAAGATAGACATGAATAGAAAGGTAAAGATTGAAGTGGATAGAATTGGTAATTATCCTTCAAGAGACATAGAAAAGGATTGGGATGATTAGATAAAGGATAGATGTGGATAGGAAGGTATTGATTGGAAAGGATAGGCGCGGCAGTTGATTGCAAAAGGGATAGAAAAAGATTGATTTGGATAGACGAAGAATAAGGAAAGATTGGAGTGGATAGGTGAAGGATAGGAAATAATTGGCGAAGATAAACGAAGGATACAGAAAGACAGAAAAGTTTCAAAAAGTAAATTCAAAAGGAAAGAGGTTATTGTAGATTAAAAAAGAGATAGAAGTAGATTGGTATGGATTGGGAAGGATACATTTGGATAAAATTGTCCTTGCTATTTCAATCCTAAAGAATGAAAAAGATTAAAATGAATAGACTCCCTGCAATAGATACAGATGGATTTATCCAAGTAAAAAATTTTTTACTAGCACCAGGTAGGGCCCTGATTAGTTTTTTCTAGACTAGAACTTCTAGTTCACGTCTCGTTAGAACCCCACTTTAAATAGGAAAAGATGGGGAAATTTCTAGACTGGAATTTTTATAAATCATATTTTAATTCTCCATTTGCAAGTCAGTTCTGTTCTGAATTTTTGAGGAAAGCTGTTTTATTTTGAACATCATTTCTCATAAACTTGAGCACACTTTTCCCAGGCTTGAAATTTTGAAGAGGAGTCCAATAAATCTCGATGTTTATGGAAGCTCTTTGCTTTGGAAGTCTGTCCTGTCGCGGTAGCAACCACTGTGAATTTTCATGAATAAAATCTCTCTTCTGTCTGGTGACATGTAGGTGTATTTCAGATCGACGAAAAAACGCGAAAGAAATTCCCCAGCGCATGCCTGCAAAGCTGTACGTTAATTTTTTATACACTTTATTTAAAAAGCCAATTTCGAAATCTTTAACGTTTACAAAATAAGTGCAATATTTTTGCATTGTGCCACTTTCTTTTACTAATATTTTTGTGAAGCATTTCAAAGTAAGAACTTTAGGAGTCATAAAATTTATCCTTTCGTGTTTTATGAACACTAAATCTTTTTCCGTCTTGATTACCGAAAATTGTAATTCTAAAGTTTCCCGAAGACTGCAATCAAGAGAATTAAAATTGGGAAGCTTGGAGAGCACTTTAATCAGCGAAATTAAATTAAGAGCAATTTCCTTTAATCAAATATGTACATAAGATTAAATGAATTAAAATTTTCACCTATGCAGTGACATTATCGGTACAATTAAGGATTAAGTGTTTCTCATTCAGGAAGAAGAATTTTAAATTGACTTCTAGCCTCCGGCAGTAAATTAACTGGCGCGATCCTGAGTGGAATTTCTGGTTCTTCGATCATTATGATCGAAAATTGCGAAGCTACGATGAATGGGAATACCTTGCGGTCTCTGCTCTGAATATTTTCAGACTTTCACATTCTCTTTTGTCAAGCCCACCAATTCAATTCATTCTTTTATACTTTTTTTTATAATCCGTACGCAATTTTTTGTTTCAGTGATTTAATGAACAACAACATAACGCACATTCCAGTACACGCTTTTCACCACTTTTCCAATCTTGAAATTTTGTGAGTATTAATCATTTCCTCATATTTTTTTGTTTGTATTGATTTCTGTTTGTATCCATGCTAAATTTAGAAGCTTCGAAAAGTCGTTAAATATTGATAACAGAAATCTTTAGCTCGTAATGACTTGTTACCTCATCTAATGAAAGTTATTCAAAATTTGCAATATTCTTATGATTTCTTTGTATATATGTGTATAACAATTTTCTGATTGAAGAAAGACTATGGATTTGTAGATTCGTAGAAAAGATTGATGATCGTATTACATAAGAAGGTAGAAATGTAGTTCTAAGTATTGACGAAAAAGGAAAATACAATTTAATATGTATGAGGTATTTCAGGTTACTTCGACGCAACCATCTAAGATCCATCGATGTCAATGCATTTACAAATCTAACGAACCTCAGAGTTCTGTAAGTATTTCACCAAGTATTTATTGCTCAGCATGTCTATTTTGAATTAATCAATCACTCGCAAAAGCATTTTCGTAAAAACTTAATCTCATAAACTTATCTAGTTTCAAATTTTCCCATTTACAGAGAACTCGATGACAATGAGTTGCTAGATATTCCACAAGCGATTGAACTACTGCCATTTTTAGAAGACTTGTAAGCGGTTCCTAACACAATAAATAGAACTCAAGAATATTATAATAAAATATATTTTTTATTATGTATGATGTTACTTATTCTTGATGCTTTTTTTTAGATCATTATCAAACAATAGGATACAAAAGCTCGAAGCGAATTCTTTACAAAAGACACAGTACCTCCAAAATCTCGATTTCCGTGGAAATCCTATAAGAGAAATTCATGAAAACACTTTCCAGAATCTACCAAGGCTTCGAAAACTGTAAGCAAGAGCCGGAATCTCGACATTGAGAGTTCAAAATACATTTGACTCACAATTCCCATTTTTTTTAGGATTCTTTCCAACGTAAAGGAACTTATGGAATTCCCTGTTTTGAATGAGACAGGAGCCTTGGAAGTACTGAGACTCGATCGAGCCCACCTCAGAAAAGTTCCCGAGGACCTTTGCCAAAAGTGTCCGAAACTCAAAAGTTTGTAAGTTTCCGAGCAATTTTCAAAATAAAATTACAATGTCATACATAGGTTGTTCCATAATTTTTGTCGTACGTGCTTAATTTTCAAAGTTTTTTAAAGAGCTGGACTATATATGCAGGGTGTTCCAAAATTTGAACTTGGATTCCCTCCAAAAGCTCCTGCATCGCGGCCACCCGATGTGCAGGTGCGTTATCATTGTCGAGGAACCAAAAATCCAAAGGTGCACGAGAAACCAATTTGAAGTGACTGTTTTGGATTTATCTAACAAAACAGTTTCCATAATTCCATCTTTAGTGAAGAATACAGCGACCATTCGCTTACCGACAGATTTCACCTTTCGAACTTACATTGGCACCTACTCGTCTTCAAAAACTCAAACTTTGCTTTGAGATTTCTTAGGAACATCGTAATAGTACAACCAGGTTTCATTACCCGTCACAATGAAATTCACCTCCGCAGCAGATCCATATTTAACCTTTTTTTAGAACACTTGACACGACTCTCTTGTTGCTCGTCAAAAAGAGAATGGGGTACCCATAACCCAAAATGTGCACAGCTTTCTCACAGAACTGCTCCGAAATAATCCGTTGTAAAGTTGATTTCGGAATGTGCAGAAGTTCCTATAATTGCCTACACGTGACTCTTATATTCAATTTGATTGTCTTCTGAACAGCATCAACTGATTCTGGAGTAGCAACGTCGATGGGCGTCCTGTTTGTGGTTGATATTCGAAATCCAAACTCCCCCGTCGGAATTGTAAATACCGCAGCGTTCTACAGTTCTGACGGAACCCTAGCTGTTGGAAGTAAAAGGATAGGAAGTCTATCCATTTGAATCTTTTTCAATCTTGAGGATTAAAATGGAAAGGAAACATTTATCCAAATGTATTCTTCCCAATCCTTACCATTCTACTTCTATCTCTTTTTTAATCTACAATCACCTCTTTCCTTTTGAATCTCCGCTTTTCTATCTTTCTGTATCTTTTGTTTGCCTTCGCCAATCATTTTCTATCCTCCACTTATCCACGCCACTCTTTTGTTATTCTTCGTTTATCCAAATTAATCTTTTTCTATCTCTTTAGCAATGAACTACCGTGCCTATCTTTTTAATACCTACTTTCTATCCATATCTATCCTTTGTGTAATAATCTCAATCTGTTTCTATCTCTCTTAAAGTATATCTCTGTTGGAATTAAAAAGATAGGAAGTCTATCCCTCTGAATCTTTTTCAATCTTCAGGATTGAAACTGAAAGGAAAGATTTATCTAAATTTATTCTTCCCAATCCATGTCATTCTACTTCTATCTCTTTTTTAATCTACAATCACCTCTTTCGTTTTGAATCTCCGCTATATCTTTATGTATCTTTCGTTTATCTTCTGCAATCATTTTCTATCCTACACCTAACCACGCAAATCTTATTACACATTCGCATCCAAATCAATCTTTTTCTATCCCTTTTGCAATGAACTGCCGCGCCTATCTTTTTTAATACCTATTTTTCTATCCATATCTATCCTTAATCTAATCATCTCAATCTTTTCTATCTCTCTTAAAATATATTACCTAGTCTATCAGTTTCAATCTTTACTTTTCTATCCATATCAATCATTTATCTAATTATCTCTATCCTTTTCTGTCCATTTTAAAATCTACTAGAAAGCCCATGTCTATCATTTGTCTAATCATTCGAATCCTTATCTACCTCTTTTACAATCTGATGCCACGCTTATCCTTTTCAAACTCTACCATTCTATCCATATCTATCCTTGTATAACCATTTCAATATTTTTCTATCCCTCTTGAAGTATTGTTATACTACCAAATCTATCCATGTCAATCCTTCTTGAATCAATTCAATCCTTTTCCATCTGTGTTGAAGGGTATCACCATGTCTATCCTTTTCAATCACTACATTTCTAACCACGTCTATCCTCAATCTATAATTATCTCAATCCTTTTCTATCCTTTTTACAATCTACTAGGAAGTCTAATCTTTTCAATCCATTCTTTTCTATCCGCATCTATTCTTGTATAATGATTTCCATCCTTTTATATCTCTTGAAGTATACTACTTAAAAATCTTAAATTTTAATTATGATTATAATTAATATCTATGAGACAGAGAAGAGCAGATTAAAAGAGATCCGTTTTAGATAAAAAAAATTA
Organism: Synergus laeviventris; assembly: GCA_032275145.1. Classification (NCBI taxonomy): domain Eukaryota; kingdom Metazoa; phylum Arthropoda; class Insecta; order Hymenoptera; family Cynipidae; genus Synergus; species Synergus laeviventris. The sequence continues at coordinate 3,701,416 of JAUESI010000028.1, read as the reverse complement.
AAGCTTAAAATAGTAGATCCATATTAGTACAAGAAAATAGAAAATAGACGTATCAGAATAGGATAAGATAGAGAAAAAAGGGGTCTGATAGAGATAGGTTTTTACAAAGAGATTAAAATGGATAGAGATGGATAGATGATACATAAATGAGGAAATTAAAGATATAGGTTCATGTTCAAAATTTGAAGGTTAATACGTTTAAAACTAAGGATAGAAAAAGATTAAATATGGGAGGTAGAAAGATATTCAAATTTTTCTAGAAAATATAAACAGAGATAAACAGAGATAGACAAAGGTAGAAAAAATTGATAGAAGAGATTTAAATTTTTTGAAAAGACATAGACTGAAGGATAGAAAGAGATTGGAAAAGATAGAGCCTAGTGTAAACGACGGATACATACAAAGATAGAAAAAGATAGCGTTTCATGGATGCTAAGTCTGTACTTTTGTCTCTATCTCTTTCCTTTTCTATAAAAAAATTCTATCCTGTTCTATATTTTTACTTCCAACAGGGAAGGACAATCCTCACTAAACAATTCCGACATTTCTTTGAATCATTCTTCTTCACCTAAAGCACGTGCAAAGTTGTACTAAATTATCGCACGAAAGTCACGTCTTTTGACTGTCTCCGTAGCGTGTCGTTTCAACTGTGATATCTCACACTAAACTGACAGGTTTGCAACAAAAGTTAGGGTGTATACCTATAAAACCTTATTCGTCCTATTCAGTGGTGTAATAAAAATTTTTCTTCCTTTTCTAGAAGGCCCGTATGACAAAAATTGTGGGAAAACCTATGTAAGAGTTTTTAAATTATGAAAAGCTTGGAAAGAGGGTAGAAAAAGTTTTTGGAAATGGAGTTCGGTAAAGGGTGTTGACACTTCCTAAGATTATATTATATTATATTTAAAATTAATAAAAAATGAAAAAGAAATCTGTTGATCTTTATTCTTTCAGAGACATTAAATCTAATCGCCTGACTGAAATACCAAACTTGAAAAGCTGCCATGACCTCCGGGTTTTGTAAGTATGTGAGCTATAATTTTTAAATTTTATTTTCATTTTTAATCATTTAAACCTCTACTCAATTTTAAAATACTTTTCAACTGCTATATAAATATGTAACTTGTAATAATTTTATTATTTCTATAACGAAATTAATATTTTCAGAGATCTAACAAGCAATATGATATCCTCTTTATCTGGAAAACCTTTCGAGGGACTAGGTGCCCTCCATGATTTGCTCTTATCAAATAACAATATACAAAGTATTCCACAAGACGCTTTCTCGGGCTTGTCTCGTCTGCAAGTTTTGTAAGTTTTCAAGTTTAAAGGGCAGAAGCTGAAAACTTTTCCTCTTCACATCTTCAATTTATTCTTCTTATTTTCAGAGACCTAGAGAACAATCTCATCGAGTTTATTGATCAGGACGCATTTAAGGAAATAAAACACTTAGAAGACTTGTACGTAACTTTTCTTTTTAATTGGAAAGCACTCTATCGACAAATTTTTATTTAAAACAATTTAATTTCACTTTTGCAGAAATTTGGGGAACAATATATTTCCTACACTGCCAATAACAGGCCTCTCAGGACTCTTACACTTGAAAACCTTCAATAATCCGGCCTTAAGGGAATTTCCATCCCCGGAAAAATTTCCTAGAGTAAAGACTATGGTTTTGTCTTACGCCTATCATTGCTGCTCATTTTTGTCCATAGAATTGGAATCAAGTGTAACCAAAGTTCCGGTGGAAGAGTCAGTTTTGTTTCCCACTGATAATGAATTCGACATCGGTCTTTGGAACTCAAGTTTGTCGGATGTTTGGCCACAACTACGTAAGTAATATTCAAATATCAATAAACTGGAATAGCTTAATAGATATGCTTAGTGAAAAATGCTTTATACAAACTCTCGAAACAATGGATGTGCTTTTCTACTTTCTGTCGCCCTTTTTTTATGGTCTACTCCTAGCTAAAGAACTTTCTAAACAATCTAAACAATCTGTAGAATGCTTGCCTTCACTTCTAAACACTTAAATGCTGCAAATAATCCATTAATAAAAATAGAAGCTAATACCCTGAGAGTTGCAAATTAACTTTCAGACGGGAAAAGAAGACATTCCTTGTTTTTTTTCTGAAATTAAAATAAAATATTTATAAAACTTGCAAACTTTTCTTAAAAACGATCAAGACTTTGCAGCACTGAAGTGATACCCTTTTCTAGATAACTTGAGCAGCAAATTTGGAAATCAAATAAATGAACTTCTGGATAACTTTGGTTCAGATTTCACATACCCTGGAAACTTGCCCTCCTACGTCGATGATTACTTCGAGGAAAATGATGGAAGAACAACCCTCTCAGGCCAATCCTCACACTCCCAACATATACAATGTTTACCCCAACCTGGTTTGTTTCCATTCTATATTGAGAAATCATTGAATATTCTGAATTCAATTTAATAATTCGAAGTCCTCCCTAGGTCCTTTTCTACCCTGTGAAGATTTGTTCGACTGGTGGACTCTAAGATGTGGCGTCTGGATCGTTTTTCTTCTCGCCATGCTGGGAAATGGAACAGTTGTCTTCGTATTGATATTTTCGAGAAGTAAAATGGATGTCCCTAGATTCTTGGTCTGCAATTTGGCAGCCGCTGATTTCTTCATGGGAATTTACCTCGGTGAGAAAACAAACTTTTCAGAATCTTCATTTGAACATGAATGGTTGTAAATTATATGAATAAATTTGATCTAGGTTTGCTGGCTGTTGTCGACGCCTCAACTCTAGGTGAATTTAGGAAATATGCCATCCCATGGCAAATGTCAGCAGGTTGCCAGCTCGCTGGATTCTTAGGAGTCCTCAGTTCAGAATTGAGTGTCTACACCCTTGCAGTGATAACCCTAGAGAGAAACTACGCCATCACCCATGCAATGCATCTGAACAAACGGCTTTCCTTAAAACACGCAAGCTACATAATGTCGATTGGTTGGGGATTTGCCCTTTCGATGGCAAGCCTCCCTCTTCTAGGCATATCCGACTACCGAAAATTCGCGATATGCCTTCCATTTGAAACCACTGGAACGGTATCTCTTAGTTACGTTGTATTCCTGATGATGATCAACGGAGTCGCCTTTCTGATCCTGATGGGTTGTTACTTAAAAATGTACTGTGCAATTCGAGGTTCCCAGGCCTGGAACTCAAACGACTCGAGGATAGCGAAGAGAATGGCTCTTCTGGTCTTTACTGACTTTCTTTGTTGGTCTCCAATTGCATTCTTCTCTCTCACAGCAGCCTTTGGGCTCCAGCTTGTCTCTCTGGAACAGGCGAAGGTCTTTGCTGTTTTCGTACTCCCACTTAATTCCTGCTGTAATCCTTTCCTCTACGCTATCCTCACGAAACAGTTTAAGAAGGATTGTGTGCTGATCTGCAAGGCTATAGAGGAGTCGAGAGTCACGAGAGGGATTGGGAGATGTAGACACAGCTCGAATTTCAGCAACCGTCAGACTCCAGCTAATACGAATAGCCTTGTGGATAGATCTTCTAGGGAAAACCAACCACAGTGTGCTTGCAATGCTAGACTTCTGGATAATACACAATGTGCTACTAGATGGTGGGGTGCGAAGCTTTTCTTTCCTTGTGCCAGGGATCAGAGGCAGCGGCATGTTCGAAGTGATCAGTATGCTTATCAGATTGCGGAGATCCAACAGAAGCAACACAAGAGAGCCTGTTCCGTTTCTTCCAGCGAGAACTTCTCATCCTCGCGATCTGATTCTTGGAGGCAGGCCCATCACTGTGGAATTCCTCTGAGGTGAGATTTCTAGTTTTCAAGAATAAATAAAGACTAATGGTAGTAATGGTTATAGTTACATGGTATCTGAGAAAATCCTTAGTAACTTGCGATAACAATCTTCTTAGGAGCGATGTCTAACAAACTTCTTTGAAATCGTCAGTAAACAGTTCTAGCAACGGAAGACAAGTAACTTCTTAGCAACGGAATTTAATGAACTTCTTAGCAACGGCAATTAAAAAACTTCTTAGCAACGGAACTTAACAAACTTCATAGGAACCATCAATATCAAACTTCAAAGAATAACCCGCTACAAGAATATTATGACAACTTCTAACAATTTGACTTAGGTACGGACCCTAAACACTCCTTTGTAACAGATTCTTACAAACCTTATAGAAATTTAACAGCATTAGCGCACTCCTACCAAAAAACAGTTCCTAAGTATTCAATAACCATCTCTAAAACTCAGCAAGCTCTTGACAATCTCGCACCTAATTAAAACACTGACTAAAAACTTCTCTGAATGACATATTTTCAGCGTTCAACACTAGGGACTTCTTCAGCCACTGTCTTTTTACCATTTTCTAATATCATCATCTAAAAATTCTTTTCATAACACATAACTATCGAATCTGGGAAATCTGGATAGAATTATGGAAATGGATCTTTGATGATATGATATTAAACACGATCCGCTCATTTTCAAATATCGGAAGACCAAGAAAATTGAAGTGAGCGGAAAGTCTGTGTTATCTAATCTGCAAACATCCGTTCAGATGGACCTAAATTTTCCCTGATGAATTTTTATGCTAAATCTCTTTATATCTTTCCACCTAGGCTGCTGGATCCGAAGAGACGAGCATCCTCCTGGCTGATCACAAGGAAGCCCTCCCAAGATTCTAATCTCAGTTCATCTCGGAACGATTCCTCCGGATCTGGAACAACAGCCAGTACCAGCACCTGGAGAATGTCTCGATCGAGTGCATCCCTTGAAATGAATGCCAGAACAACCCCAAGACCACCTAGATCCAAACCCAGACTGACTAGGCAACTCGCTATCCAGGAACCAGATCCACCTGGCTCTCCTGGAAGACTTGCTGTTAGGCTTCTTGCCACTATTCCCTCCGCAGCTGAAATGAGCGAGCAACAAGATGAGGAAACTGTCCAATCTAGCGAGAAAGTTGAACCCTAAATCTTGAATTCCTCGTCAGTGAAGAACTCTAAAATGTGCTGTTGGGATCGATATCATCTCGCGAGTGCTCAACAGTGTTCGTAATTTTAGATTCTTGAGGGACGAAATTCATTTCCAAAATCGCAAAGACGAACATTTAAAGTTAAATACATTCTCATTATAAAGATGTTGTCGGTTTCATGGATTTCTTCTCTAGGGGTAAATATTTTAGCAAGAAGTCTAGATCTAAATTCCCATTTTTCTAATCTTTGAAAGAAAGCTTCCAAACGCTATTTCCTAATCTAGAAAATTTGTAATTCGATAATTCTTATGGTAAAGTAAGTCGAGTTCGTGTAAAAAAATGTAAGCTTTCATCCGAAATTCACAGGTGCTATATTTTTCAAGTTTTACATGTTTGTATAAGCGAGCCAACCTTCCATGTGCAAGTGCAGAAAATACTCTTTTTTAGAAATACCTGAGGTACCAAAGACGAAGGCAACCATAAACAAATGAAACGTTTTCGAAATTACAACGAAATGCTATGCAGTATTTCTTTTTCACTGCCACTCACTATTCTTTAAACCATCCTTTGTTATTTTCAAATGATCCCCAATTTTTCTACATAATTTTTTACTTGTAATGTTTTAGACATTTCACCAGGTATGTTTGCAGTCAGTTTTTTTGTGCAATTCCTGAGTTACCTTGCATTTATAAATACACTTAAGTCATTAGGATAAGAATTCTAATATAATTATATTATTAAATTGTGTGAGACAAATCTCTGATTAATCCACCTCTAATTAAATTCACAATCAATTATTTGTAGGTCTTTATTATGTTGCTATTAATTTACATAAAAGTGTAAATAAGGAGAAGGATTTTAGTATTTGCGAAAGACAAGACTGAAAATTGTGACACTGTAGATTGAGTCATCATTCCAAGATAAATTTCAAATCGAGTTTCCCGAGGTGAAATAGCAATCCCGTTGTTAAAAATTAAAAACAGACATTGTAGAAAAATTTTCAAATTTTGTTATAAAAAAATTGGAGGTGGATTTCTTCAAGATAAAAAGAAGCAATGCTCTCTTGAGCTAAATGCTCCATGCTACTTTTAATAGCATTTTATATTTATTTTAGCCGTGAAAATACGTAAAATTTTTATTGTAATAATAAGAGGCTGTTAATATAAAATTGATGACAAGTTAATTTTTCTTTTTCTTTAGTTTATTTTAGCTACTTAGTTGCATTTTGTATTTATTACTTGATTACTAGAACTTAGCATTTAAGAAATTATTATATAAAATTAGCCTTTTGTAAATATTTGAGATTATCCGCTATTTTTATCGTGCCTTGTATTTAAGCTTTTAGAAATATTTATTTATCGTCACAAGCACTCAATATTTTATTACAATAAAAGCTTTCTGTTTGATTGAAATCTCAGTTGATATTAAATGTATTTATTAGAGACAACTTGCACAATAAAAAATAATTATATAAATTATCTATATCATATAAAAAAAATTTTAATTAAAATACTTATCTGTATCAAGTAAATTAAGCTTCAGATTGAAGAGTGCAAAAGAGGTAAAGGTGTTTTTCAATGAGTATTATTTTGTACAGATTATTGAGTGAGAAAAGTTTATTTAAATATGTAACTTTATCTCAAATACTATAATACTTTTCATGGTGTAAATTTCTAAGTCAGATAATATGCTGTACATCATTATAAGAAAATTGAAATTTTTCTATTAATTGTAATTAATTTAAATTTATTTAGGATTGACCGTAATTCAGAAAGATTAGGTTCAGAAGCAATTTTAATAAAAAATTGTTTTAGTGTTTTGTAATTATTTACCGAAAAAATACTCGAGTCTGATATTTTCCACGAATACGTCCCTTAATTTTTACAGATTTTTAATCTCTATGTACATTATTGTATGATCTGTACAGAACCATTTACATATAATTGTAAATAAATATTCTATTAAGATCTAAGCTGTCTGTATTTATTTTAGAGATAAAAATTAAATTAAGAGCATGTGTTTAAAGATCATAAAATAAAATTAATATGATAAAATACATTAATATGATCAAACAATTAAATTAAAATTTTTAGACAATTACTGTGCAAATACTATAATTACAAAAAAAAATTGAAATTGAAAACTGAAATGCATTTGAAATTAGTTAAATTAGTCCTCTTTGATAACTCTAAAAATGTATTTATTACCTAATTTTGATTTTTTCATGGTATTCAGCAAGTTTTAATTAGAAGAATAAATTTATTAAATTAAATAAATTTTTAATTTTTACAGATGGCACCACTTCTCAAAGCAGGGGTTCCATCTGTACTCAAAACCTGTCAAAAGCACAAACTTTGGGGGGAAAGGGTTATGGAATGAACTTTAATATGCGCATGCGCGGAAATCTGATCAAGTTATTCTCTGTTATGCGGTTCAGGTTCAGCCACAGATGTTCAGCCGTTTACCACTTGGCCGCCAATGTAAACTTGTTTTGGAATATTATTTATAGTGAAACTTTAGTAAAATAATAACATTTGTCAATATGTGCTTAAGAAAGGTGTAGAATTGTTTCTATAAATACTTAAAAATGATACAAGGAAGGCATTCTGTAGACGTTTGAATTTTGCCGCCGTAAATCTTGAAAGTTTCATGACGATGACACTTTGTCAAAACCGAAACGACCAAAACTAATCGGTTAAAGGTTATGTTCAGAGGAAAATGAGCAAAACAAAGTGTGGTGACATATATATCAGCGGTGGTGACACGTTATGCGTTTTATAATAAAAAATAAGATATTTGATAGAATTTAAAAAGTTTATCTAAAAATTTCGATGGCCGTTTTACATCGAGCATTATTCACTTGGTTTAATCTTTTGATATTTTTGATAATACTCGTGCTTCGACTTGATCAAAGAATACAATGGAATTGGTTTATTGTATTCATTCCAATGTGGATACACGATAACATTTTACTTATTTATATCATATTTCACATGATATCACATTGTAAAAATGGACCTAATCGTCTTATTCTTACACTTAGGATAAAGGTAATTTAAATATTTGTAACATAAACAATTTGAGTTTCAGGTTTTGGAATTTTGGATTAGATATCGAAATACACAACATTTAATGTTTTTCGAAATAATGATCTTTAACATTCTTACAAAAAAATTAATATTTTATATTACTTTCATATCTAATTTTGTTTAATTCGATTTTTCCTTCTGTTACGTCTATTTTGAATGACAAACTTCTGCAAATATTCTAGATTAAAAACAATGTAATTGTTACACATGTAAGCTCGTTAAAACCATTGATCTTTTTAAATTAAAAATTTGCACTTTTGTAAACTTAAATAAAGTTCACAGATGACATAACAATAGTTTATATATATATAGATAATAAGTTTCAAAACTGCAATTAACAGTGACCTTAAATTTTTATCATTTAAGTCTAATAAAATTTAGAACAAACAACTTAATGGAAGAAATTAAGGAGATGATTGTTAATTTTTTCAGCCTTGGTACATTGTTATCGCAGTGCTTTTGAAAATGAGCGCTCAGATTTTGATTTGCTTGAAACTGGAGGTGCCACATTGGAACATCCCAGCAAAAGCTGTATTGGCTCCATATTTATTTTTACTTCCAGCTTTGGCTGTCGACGTCTTCATTGATCTCATTATGAGCTCCAGACATTGAATATGTGTTCCCATCAAAACATTCCTGACAATTTAGGTAATTTGATTAATTTTTGTAACGTATTTTATAATATTTTAAGCCTCTTCCTTTCAGCAAATGAGACTGGTATTTAAAAAATTTAGACTATTACGAAAGAGAAGTTTTAATCTACTCAAGATTTTATCAAATAGCATTTGATTTTAACAAATGGTAGAAGATGGTGACTAATTACAATAGGTTATATACTAATTTATTATAGACAATGTTTTATGGCGAGAGGAGATAGAGCAGAAAGCATGTGAATTACGTAATCTACGTGTATTAGTTCTTGAAGATAAAGATCAACCGCGTCAGATCGAACAATTACAGAATTTTTCAATAGACTTTAATAGACAATAAATTCGACCCGTAGCAAATTAATAAAACAGATGGAATAACACAATATTCTTAGCCTTCTTCCCATCTGCGTGTAGAATCCACATTACGCAATTTATTTTGTGACAAACATCTAGAATGCTGAATGCTTCTTTGTATCTATTTCTTACGATACTAATCCAGGGGACTTGGAAGTTCCTCATATTCAGTCCTGTTTGTCTTACAAGTTTGTAATGAGTGAGGTGATCACAAGGCAGAGAGTCAAACTGTCGCTATAAATAATCTTGCCGAGCCAAGGATGAATAGGACAAAGATATAAATAAGTAAAACTAAGTTCCTCATTATTAGAACTATTCTCATTAGAGATTCAGCATTACTTGATCTTGAACGTTGAAATAGTTTATCAGTATAAATAGTTTATACTATTCGTTTTTCATCAATTAAAACCGCAGTGGTTGTTATTCTTAAAATTACACAATCGAACGAGTGACATGTTGAATTGTGTATGAGGTAATTACCGATGGAACAATTCATCAAGTGCTAACTATTCTCTAGTGACATTAAACATATGTGGATAATCTTTAGATAAAAAAAAATGTGGATCCTTAGTTAGACTTTCCAGAGTCAGTTTAAGGTAGCTATTCGAAAACGAAAGGTGGAATAGTGACGATTAGTTAAATTTCCACTGAGTGTTAGATGTTATAGTGAAATAGGCCATAATTGAAAACATATTTTTTCAGATGACGAAAAAATCTATTATATTAATCCTATTGTCACTGGTTCTGACGAAACATGTTGAGTCTGTGACAGTGACAGAAGTTAAGGCAGGGCATTTGGCGGAATTGCCCTGCCTTAGCAGCGATGACCATCATCGATTCATGTTTTGGCAATTGGCAGACGATAAAAATATTATAGGCCCTGGAAATTCACTAGACCACGAAAAGTACAATTATGAGGTCCTCACTGGAAAACTTCTTATTCGGGTAAATAAACTTTTATCTTTAACTGCTTTGCTTAAGGGCATGTGGTAAGTAGTTACCTCTTGAGGGGATTCAAATAACCCCGTTTTTCTCTCACAATTTTTACCTTTTCAAAAAGTAAAAATTATGAGAAAAAAACCGGGTTATCTAAATTTGCTCATATGATAAGTAACACATACCCTTAAGAGCTTAGATAGTTGAAATTAATTATAGTTCTTCAAACTTTTTTTTATATCCAGGGAGTTTCAACAGCAGAATCTGGTTTCTACAAATGCGTTTCTCGAGGGATCAAAGACAACTCGGCGATTAACATGCACGTCGTAGAATTAGTTGTAAAGAAGGAGATCAACATGGAAAGCGATTTTGAGGTAATAAAAGAAAATATATTCAATTCAATTACGTGAAATTATAATCAGATTATAATTGAATCTTTACTTACAGACAAATCTTCTGCGAGGAATGACTGCAGCGATGCTTTTAATCGTCATCGTGGCTGTCGTCCTTTTAATTTTCACTTACAAGAAACAAAGAAGCCATAGACTCTTTGGTAAGACATTGAATTAACCTCAACTCGTGAGCAGTTATTAATTTTGTTTCCTTTTTGAAAAATGCAACCGAAGTTTCCTGATTTAACAGAGATGGAGGAGTCTCGAGAAAGCTCCCCAGCGAAATACAACGAGAATGTTCAAAACATGGCAGCAACACCTGTTTCGAGTGCCTCGACTGCTCCTGGAATTGACAACGCGGGTCTGGATGTAGATTTTCCAAAAGTTTTCACACAAATGCAGAGAGAACAGGCCATTCCCTAATACCAAATTTGTAAATTTGTAAAAATCCGTCACTAAACAGAATCGATTGTGTATGTATGTGTCTCTAAGCAGGCAGCATGTAATTATAGTAAGGAAGATAGCAAGATTTTATAGTTGAGTTGTTAATTGTTGAAACTAAAGTGACTGTACATAACTTTCTTATCTTAATTTTATCAATAAACGCATTTTAATTATAAAAAAACCAGGTAGTGACGAAGTAAAAAAATTTATTAATACATATTTACATTTATGTACAATAAATCTTCTGATACAATCAGAATTTTTCATAAAACCTAGGAAGATTGGTATTGCTAGTTACTAAGGCATTTGAGTGCTTGAAGCAATATCCATCATGCTATCATCTCCAGTTTCATCTTCCTCATCATCATCTTCATCTTCATCTTCAGGTTCTACTTCAGTCTCCAGAAGGCGAATTTTACGATTGTTCTCACTTAAAATTGCCGCGACTTTCCTCTGTCCACTCACTGTTAATCGCTTAGCGTTAATTCCTTGAAAAGGTCTTGGCCAAGAGTCGATTAAATCGTTTAAATCCAACCTTTGCTCCGAGTCTCCATCGAGGAATTTCATATTTTTTACTGGAAGTTGAATCATATAGGTTGCTTCCTGTTGTACTTCGAAGATCAAAATACTTAGATAATCGGGTGAGTAAAACTGAAGATCGATGAATGTGCAGTCGCTGGATGATCTCGAGATTGAAAGACCTTGATTCTCATCTACATCCAGAATAGCTTTTTTGAAAGTAAGATCAAGGTGATTTTCTTCAAGATGTTCGACTTTAAAAACGTAGAGACATTTCTGCTCGACATCATTAGTAGCGACAAACAAATTATCATCTGTGCTGATAATTTGAGAGAAGGATAATGTCAATGGGCAGCCGAGAGAAATTTTAGAAATTATAAAGTGGTTGGTTAATCCTTGATAGGATTTAGCAAAAAGGCATTTTATAGATCCAACTACTTTATCATAGCTTTGAAGAAGAGAACAATCGAGATCTTGTTTGATAATTAATGGATGATCCCGAAGACAGGCATTCTCATCCAACATTGACGCCCATTCACTACCTTCAGGTTTCAGACAATTTTGCAAAGGTTCTCGACGCAAGTACTGTCCTAATTTTTCTAAATTTACACCCTTTCTTCCAGTTCCGGCTTCGGTATTGTCAAATCCTCGCAGGAATTCTGCGATATATGTTAATTCTTGCTGACTTAGTTTGTTAATTTCTGGTGGGACTCTTTCGTCTGTTAATCTCAATATTACGACGTACAGCCATCTAAAAAATGCTTTGTAGTCACGCATACTATGATCAATCACTTGTTGAACTTCTGAAGTCTTTGCAAGGAAGGCTTGAACTCCGTGAAGAGAATCAGTGATTGGAGTTTCTTCGATTAATCCCAAAGATTCATAATCGCCACCGAGTCTTGCCATACCTCGCATTTCTGCTATTTGATATGCCAGAGCCATTCCAGCACTGTTTAAATGTTTCAAGACCAGTTTCTGCAAATGAATAATATATAGGTATCAATAGTGATTTATCGATCTGGGATCTATGCAGTCGCAGATTGCAAGAATAAATAATAAACAAATATTTTACCTGTATGTTACTGTAACACATTTCGATACTATGACCCAGCTTTTTTAAACCCTTTTCGGTAAGATCACGGAGGAGGAAGCTTTCTAAGTTTTCGGAAGGGATGCCGATCATGAGAAGCTCGAGGAAATCAGCAGCGACACTACCCGGAGGATTATCTTCTGCATAGCGTGTCAGTTTCTCATCCATTTCGAGGAGAATTGTTTCCCAGGCTTCGGTGATAGCCATGAGAGTTCGTGAGAAATAGTCCATTAGATATTCAACGTTGCCTTGAGTCTGAGCGACCTGAAAGAAAATTAGTTTTTGTGTCTCAGATTTCTAAATCTTATTTTGCTTTTTGAATTCAATTTTCAATTCTTTGAAGCTAAGTACCTTTAAAAAGGCGTTGCTGCTTTCGAGTAAAGGACATGAGAGTTTGTTGACTGTAATTCCGTTACTGTCTTTCCAACTTGCCCATAATGCCTTTCCGGAACCACCGTTAATTTCTAAAACTGGTCCTTGGCCAACGTCTAAAGTTCCACAATAAAACATTCCGAAAACGTACATGCCTATTTCTCCGGTTTCTTGACCGGTCTGTAAAATTAAAATGAAGAGTCATTGTAACCGAAAATAATTACATATAAGTAACGTTCCATATTTAATTATAAAAAATTCTGTTTATAACTTACAAATAACATATCAAGTTTCTGAAGAAGGAATTCCTTCCTCTCAGGTTCCTGTCCATAGCTTCTATCCAAACTTGGTAAAGCTGGTAAATATGCTCCAGTTGGTGTAGGGCTGTTACTCGATGCAGCATTTTTACCAGAACTTACACTCAAAGGCAACCAGGCCATGCACGTTATACAAGAAATTTTGGAGATCAACTCAGTTTTATGAACAATATTTTTGTTTTCGACGTCTACAAGGTATAGAGTTTTAGATTCTTTATAAGTTATTGCCAGGAGTTTTCCATCCGGCCTCCAACAAAGGTTTTCAACAGCACCGGATTCCTCTTGAGAAGTGAGTAACCAGACTCTTTGAAATGTAAGTCTATGAAGTGTAACCTCCCCTGCAATAAATGATTAAAAATGAAATTATTTTCTTTCAATATTAGTAAAATTTTTTGTTATTTTGAGAAGAAATGCGATTTTAACCTTTAATGTTCGCTATTGCGAGGAGGTCCATTTTCGGCGACCATCGCATTAAAGTCACTTCCGATGAAAGTTGACGTTCTTCTAATTGTCTCAGAGATCCGGACATTGTGATAACTTATTCTTTTTAACCGTTTTATAAAGTTCTCTTGATCTTGAACATTTTGAAATGTTGACAAGTTAGGTTAAGTTCCCCTTGGTCTGTTCTGTTGACAGTTCTAAAATCAATGCTTTTTTGTTGGTCATTCTGTTTGAGTTTATGAATTTGGCAATTGGCAGCATTGCTCTGGTGCGAATATTTGAAAATGTTAAAACAGTGTATTTATGTACTAAAAGATGGGCTAAAAAGTTCGACACATTGACTGACATTGATGACGTTACTAAAATTAAATCCATATGATTTTTACTTAGTACCAACCTTCAAACGATACATGTATACATTTGACAGTTTTCGGACAATTGGTTCGTGAGATATGGCATTGTGGGTGAAGCAACTTTTGTTATTGTGAAAAAAATGGATAAAAAAGAATTTTGTGTGTTAATGAAGCATTCCCTCTTAGAAACAAAAAGATAGAAAATCTATTCATTTAAATCTTTTTAAATCTTCAGGATTGAAATGGAAAGGATAATTTTATCCAAATTAATGTATCCTTCTCAATCCATACCAATTTACTATTCTGTCTCTTTTTTAATCTACATTATAACCTGCTGGCAAGGTTATGGCTTCATTCTGAGATGCGCATGGTATAATATTCATCGATTATCTCGAAAAGGGCCAGACCATCAACAGCGATTATTGCATAGCGTTGTTGGAGCGTTTGAAGGATGAAATCACGAAAAAACGGTCCCATTTAAAGAAAAAAAAGTGGTGTTTCATCAAGACAATGCACCGTGTCACAAATAAATGAAAACGATGGAAAAATTGGATGCATTAGACTACGAATGCAGACCTCAAAAGAATGCTCGCTGGACAAAAATTCAGTACTATAATGAAGAAATAATCGCCGAAACTAAGGGCTATTTTTAGGCTAAAGAGAAATCGTACTATAAAAATGGTATTGGAAAATTGAATGACGCTATAATCGTATCGCCCTCGAAGATAACTATTAAATAATAAAATCGAATTTTACCAAAAAAATGTGTTATACCAGTAAACTTTTCAGCCGAACTGTTACTTAAGGGCATGTGTTACTTACCATATGAGCACATTTAGGTAACCCAGGTTTTTTTCCACATCATTTTCTAAAAACATATATAGGAGTGTATATATACAGTTCATCTTGTTCCTGCTCCTTGATCAATTATATTCTTGATAATATTAATATTAATGAAAGGATTAAGAGTCAAAATCTTATATTGTTTAATCGGGGAAAATTACAACATGTTTTTTAATGTGCCTCGGATTGATTCGGATTGAAAAATTCCTTCGGATTAGATCGGAATATAAAACTGTTTGGTTCGGATACAAATTCCGAAACTTTTGAATGAATTGAAAATAAGCTCAAACTCTATAGAAACCAAACATCTTACAAAAATTACTCTATGTATATACATTTTTATTCCGTATATATAAAATTAAAAAATCCTGGCTACAAACGCTAAAAAATATGTTTTATTTAATGAATAGATTATTGTTTTGTTAAATGGAGACAAAGAATAATATCTTTAATGGAGGGTAAAAAAACCACTCTCTTCGCACCTGATGAGAAAAGCAAAATATCTTGGAAGAGGAAACTTATATCGGTTATAGGAGAGGAAGACGCGGGGCGTCGGGACGCCTCGTGAGCCACGTGACCAACAGCAGAATTCGCGGCGTCCACCGAAAATCTAAATCCGTTCGAGCCAAGAAGAAGAGGCGCGTCGATGCTTCCTTGAGCATCGAACGAGTTCTCGCGTGATAGTCAATAATCGCCTCTAGATTGCATCGGGTCTGAATTTATCATCGGATCGGTCGGATCTCGATCTCGATCGTTCAGATCGGTTCGATTCAGATTTCGCGGGTGATACCAAAAACCATATCATCTTTGCAGAGATGATTAAAGTCGACGAAACGGATCCGGTTGGTGGTAAGCGCTTTCCTGATTTATCCCGAAGACGCGATACAGAAACGTCTCTTCCGTGTATTCGACAATAAGTGCCCGTGACCCGGACCCACGACGCGTCCAACTACTGTCAAAACTATAGATTCAAATCAATTTGAATCCAATTTTCAAAATAAAAAATTGTTCATCAAAATCAGTCAAGATTTCGAGAGGAAGAAATAAATGAAACTTCAATCTCGCGTTTCAAGAAAGTTTCAACAAAATAATGTTTTGTCAATAGTTTATGTCATATTTAAACGAGATTAGTAGTTAATTAAAGAAATTGCACTTGATATTTTAATATTTTAATTATTTTGAAGCATAATAATGATTTTTAGTTTCTTTCGGATTTCTGGTTCAAATATAAAATTTGAAAGTCTAGACTATACGCTTTTGTCTCCAGAGGCTATTTACTTTTTTTCTTAGGCTAAACTTTAAGTGTGGTTCCGACGAGATAAAATTGAGCCAATAGAGCCACGGTCTAAAATTGATCATTTTATTTAGAGAAATTTTTTTTTCATATCTTTGTTGCTAATTTATGTTTGACATTTAAAGTTGACTACCTTGCTTTTTTATTATTGTAAGAACTTTTTTATTTTTAGAAGTCTGTCGAGTTGTGATATTTTGAATAAAGAACAAATGTGTGCCGATAGTGATAAACGTACAAAAAATTAAAGAAGACTATAGAAGACTATTTTTAGAATCGAAAACAGAACTTTCTAATCTACATAGACGTTTGATATTTATTTATGAACTTGTTAAAGTTGAAATGCTTCATATTCAGAAACTAGCATTTTTAAATATAAAAATTTATTTTACAATTTTATTATTTTATTGAGGAATGAATGTCTATTATGAACATGTATATCACTATATATTGTAATTTACTTGTAATGTACAGTGATGCCAAATAGGAGAAGGATTTTGTTTTCATTCAATAAAATTAATATTAAATCAGATTAAATTTGTCAGATATTTAATTTAATTTGATCAATTTACACTTTAAAAAATTTGTAATTTTCCCTTTTCAGAAATCGAGCCAAGCTTTCCCTACAGAGCCGTGACGGTGAGAAAGGGGGTACAATTTAAGGACCAGTACGACATCCAGTCGGAGATTGGAAGGTAATTTTGATCAGAAAAGAGTTCCTACCTCTTAATTAGAAATTAAAAATGAAGGATGAGTCTTTAATCAATTCGCTCGCGCGTTTCGATCCAAGGACGAATTGGTGCTTTCGTCAATCGATTTTAATTAAGTCCGAGATCCATCTTTGGCAGAGGGAAAGAATCGAAGTTCCTTGATTGAGGCTCGGCTTGTTAGGGGACAGGAAGCTGTGCAAAATTCGTGGCATACCTTTCAAGTTTCAAGCTTCTGTGTATATACACAAGACCGAACGTAAATACAAGCCGATACCTCGTTGCGCCTTTCATAACGAATCTGAACGAATGCGAACGTAAATAATGACGACGCGATGTATTCTGCGGAAATGCGAATTCGGAAACTGCGTCATGAGTCGATTGGATCATTCAATGGACGATTGAGTCGTGGGCGTCATCAATTTTCGTGCTTTAGAATCCGATTTTCTCTCCTAGGGAATATAAAGGCTTTTTAGTTTTTCAACGCAAAATTATTTTTGAAGACATTTAGAAGAGGAAAGATCTAGAGGAAATAATTAGGAATATTCTTGAAACTGAGAAAATATTGTTTTAAAAAATGCATTTGATGACTCACAATATGCAGAATTGAGGTTCAAGGCCGATCAATTGAATGTATGAAGAAAATAAGGAATGTTATTTTTTCCTTTTGGACTGAAGCTTTTCAAAAGTTACAATAATAGAAGAAATTTGAAAAGAAATTTGGATTTTTATTTATATTGTAAATAAAGTTTTTAAACATAATTTTCAAATTTTATGCAGTTTCATATCTGAACTGCGGAAGGAAATTCCAGAAGATGGCCCATTTACCCCGTTCGTTGAAAGCGAGGTGCGCATGACTCATGGAGTCTTTTTTAGATCCTTAGTGGGTCAAATCTTGTATGACCCACGATTAGATTTTCTGTCTGTGGTCGCGGTATATTCGTCTTAAATTAATATTTTACACAAAGAAATCTACTTAGCAAACTTGAAACCATTATTTCAGACGCTTAAAAATAGAGCATGTAAAATTGTCTTTCGGAATTCGGAAATGAAACCTAGCCAAGTATTTTTATTTATTTAACAGTTGTTTGTATTATACTTTAAAAAGATAAAAGTACTTTGCTGCATGAAAACTTTATTTAATTAGAATTTTTATCAGCTCTGAATATTCTTCAGTTGAATTATTTATAGTACTTGTCGTTGCCACATGTTGCACTTGCATTGTGCTCAGTTCGTTGATATAATAACATATAACATCTCTGAGCCAGACGAGCAGAATTTGGTTTGCGTAATAATTAAATTCATGTAGGTACTGCGTTTCACAGGCAGGAAAGAATATACAAAAGAAAATCTGGTGTAAGCATTTAGAAAACTGAGAAATTTCACCGAGTTAAAATCCAGTTAAATTATAATTTTAAAATCCCCATGTGGAATTATATTTAACGACACAATCTTTTATGAGATTCTTTATGAGTCAATAAAATGCATTTTTAAACTATGGGTTCAGGATAAACAGTGTACTTTAAGAAATTGCAATATTTATCTAGGGCTTTGGATATTTTGCAATAAATTTATTTATAATGAATTCTGAAAAAAAGAGTGAAGGTATGTTGGTGAGTCACATGTTAATGTTTTGGTAATCAAGGTCTTCGGGTCTATAAATAATGCGTTTCTGTTTTGTTGGGGGTGACGTCGTGCGTCGGGTCGGCGCTTCGAAGCGTCGCGACGCTCTTGACACGCGGGTTCAAGTGAACACGAACCTCAGATCGGCGACATGAATACACGCATTCCTTTCATTCATTCATGTGCGAAGTTCCTATATTTTATGTAATAAATAAATATTTATACAATTTTGCAAACGTAATTTAAATTTGAATATTTTTAATTGTTTGATTTTTGCGTGAAATTAATACTTATATTTAACATGAATGAAATGTATAATCATGCAATAAATGTGTAAGTCTAAGAAACACTAATTAATTCATTCATTTTAGAAAAGCTCTCATATTAATTTTGTTCCTTATGAATTATCCTATTACTTATATTATTTCTAGTCCGCACCTGAATTGAGTGACAGTTTTTGGCTTAATTGCAAGTTACTACACGGGTCTCCTTGCCAACACGAGTAGGAAGTTTTTGACACTTCCTCTTTTGTATATTTTTAATTGAGTTGTAGTTTCCATGAGAAGATTCTTGCAAGTCTCGCCTGTGACCGTCGATTCAAAAATTGAAGGTACAATTCCTTTTATCAAGATTGCTTCCCAATTTCCCATGCTGATATACCTTCTGGGGGTGCAAAGGCAGGCAGAGGTTTTGGGTATGAAAACATTGATTTTCTGTACCCTAAAATCGATAATTTTGTTTGTTAACAGCCATTCAAATAAAAATGTGCTTCGTCTTTAAAAAGTATCAATTTTTCGCCAAGTTCTCCGACTTCAAATATTCCAATTATCGTTTTGCAAAATTCAACACGTTTTCCCATAGAATGTTTATTATATTAACCTCGAAATAGTCTGTAATATTCTCGACATTTTCTTCTATGGTCACTGATACAGGTTGGCCCACGGTTGGCCTGATACATATTACATGCAGATGTATGCATGTGATACATGACAGAGATTGTGTCTACACTCTACCTGGTTTCTACTGCAGTCTTGTCCATATTCGATAAAATTATCGATAAAATATCGATAAAGTTATCTCCTCAATAATCTCAATATCGACAGATAAATTGCCATACCAACGACCAACGTGCGTACAGCTGTGCGTAGTGCGCGCATACATATGAGAATACCGAGAATTCGTGGTGAAGAATACGTATGTGCATTGTGCAGTTCCTAACCTTTCCTCATATTAACTGTTTCATGGAAGTTTAAAAAAAC
>JAUESI010000028.1:3668897-3681662 GCA_032275145.1 Synergus laeviventris | reverse complement strand
AAAAAACATAACAAAAATTTAAAAATCGGCATTTAGCAAAATTGCATAAAAACTATATTGGCAAAGATAATTATATATCATATAGACTACAAAATAATTGTTTATAACCTTGTACAAGACTGAATTCTGTATTTCCATTATGATTAGTAATTAAGCGTTACATATGTTTAAATTTCATAAGTTACACTATAAGTTTAAGAATAAAACTGTCTTTAGAAATCTTCGAGGCAGGTCCGAATTGGTAATGTGGAATATCGGGAAAAATCTCGGTGGACCGGTTGGAAACAATCAATAGAAATATATACTTTTGCCAAAATATGTTTTATGGGTCAGTTTCTAGTTTTATTTAATAATTTTAGGAGGGGGGGGGTCTAATGCATTTTTCCCGCAATTTCTTAATTGTAAATTTTTTTTCTGTTGTATTTTGAAAAAAGACTATAAACTTTACCAGATGCTCGAAAAAAAATAAATATCTCAATTACATCAAAATTTATATCTCTGATTTGAAATGGATTCGTTAGTTTTAGTGGACAAATAAGTGTTAATTTTTAAGGGATAAATAAAAGATTGTAATAAATTTATAGATTTGATTTATTAATATTAATTTGTTGAAATAGTGGAGCTCGTACTTCAGCTAGTTATTCATTACAATAAGGGACTAAATCGTCGTTAAACCAAAACAAAATCCAATGCATTTAAGGATGTATTTCTAAATTCTTTTTTAAAAATTCCTTTACCTCTAAAATACGTTAGATTATCATAGGATGGGACATCTTTTTTTATTCATAAAAAAATTCATATTCCTCAATTTTTTCAAATTAAAAACGACTAAATGCATGCAAGATTAAAATTATGTGGACTAGAGATGTTAAATGTTATTTTGAATTTTTTAAAACCTGAAAAAAAATCACTTTTTACAATTTCTAAAAAAATATCAAGTTTGTTTCAAAGTCGTTCCACTGCAATCACTCGCTTCAAAAATTTAAGTTGGTGGAACAGTATTTACGTCGCTCTTTATAGTTTCTCCACGCATTTTTAAAATCTTGGCTTTGTTCCTAAATAAAAATTAAATTAAATTTACTTTCGAAACTTGGAGAGGATCATTAAATTATCATTTCTGCTACAGAATGAAATTTTATTTTTTCGATTAAAACTTTCTATTTTCATTGTATTTTTAAATCTATTTAGTTAAGTATTGTCATTTTTTTTTATTTAAATTTGTGATTAGGAAAGTTTTTGACATGAATTCGTTTGTTGATCCACAGGGGGAAATTTGGCACAGTTTACCGATGCAAGGAAAAGAAAAGTGGATTGGCTCTGGCGGCCAAGGTGGTGAATACCACGAGGAAGGAAGACAAACGTGCCGTAGAACGAGAGGTCGAAATCATGAGAAGGTTACAGCATCCCCGTCTGATTCAACTCTACGATGCTATCGACACTGGGAAGCAAATCTACGTCATTTTAGAACTGTAAGACAAGAAAAAATATTTAATTTAAAGAGGAGGTTCTTTTAAATTCGTTTCATTTATGTACCTATAATTTTTTGATTTGCAGCATCCAGGGCGGCGAATTATTTGAGAGAGTAATCGACGATGACTTTGTTTTAACTGAAAGAAGCTGCGCAGTCTTCATGCGTCAAATTTGCGAAGGAATTGAATTTGTCCACGCTCAGCATATTTTACATCTCGACATGAAAGTAAGAATCATGAGATTTTATTAAAAAATTTAATTAATTAAATTTTAAAAATTGATTGCTAACAGAAAGAAAAGGAAAGAAAATTAATTTCCTTTTTTTATTTGCAGCCAGAGAATATTTTATGCCTCACAAAGGAGGGAAACAGAATAAAAATCATCGACTTTGGATTGGCGCGGGAGTATGACCCCAAAAAGAAGCTACAGGTTCTGTTTGGAACGCCCGAGTTCGTCGCGCCAGAAGTCGTGAATTTTGATCAAATCGGCTTTGGCACCGACATGTGGAGCATCGGTGTCATTTGCTATGTATTGTAAGTTAAAACACACAAATTATGTTAACAGCCCACCATTTGCCAGAAATGAAAATAGATTCCAGTTGAATCAAGCGGAAACGCGTGTAATCACATTACCTTTCAAGATCGTCGATTACTCGGATCACTAAGCATCGCTCATATTTCAACCAAACTTTGCAAGTTTAAGGAAGTTGAAATTCCTTTAAACCAAGTTTCGAAAGCTGGGAAATTTCTAGAGAAAGGAATTCTATTTGTTCTCTCTTAACTTTCTATTCTGTTTCAAAATGTTCAAATAATCTTCAAACATTTCTAGCATTTAGGATTCCTCTTCTGTGAGTCATTACAAAAAATATTGGAATATATTCTGTTGTATCAATGTCTAAAAATGTAATATTTATAAAAATTTGTCTTTTATAGATTGTCTGGCTTGTCTCCATTCATGGGTGACACTGATATAGAAACAATGGCAAATGTTACCATCGCTAAGTACGATTTTGACGATGAAGCTTTTTCCGGAATTTCAGAAGATGCCAAAGACTTTATCAGATCTCTTTTAATCAAAGATTTGTCGTAAGTATTTTTTTATCTTCTTACTACAGCAAAGACGGTTTATTCTAATTATACTTTTAAAAAACGAGTGGTACATTCATGCTACTCAAAAGTAACGCGTTAGAGTTATCACACATTACTAAATGAATAAATTACTAAATTTATGAACACTGTTAAATCCCGTATTTGCTGTTTTGTTGCTCGTTCGTCTTTGTTTCCCATTCGCTAACTAAAAATTTCATCTAAGAAAAGCTTGTTGATGCCCCAGTTAATGAATGATAACAAATTATAATGAATGGTAATAAAAATAATCGTCAAACTCGCGATTTTAAAAACATCCGATACTGATGATAAAAGTTTGCCTCATTCCTTACACAAAAAGCGGTCGCGAGGAAAAGAAAAGCCACTTAATCAAAAATGCAGAATCCGGAATCATCGACGAGCGATCATCAAACACATCCCAAAAAGCTAAAAAAATAATAAAATTAATAAAAAAGTAAAAGCATCTCGACTTCTAAGCATACTCATCACCAGAGACTCAAACTTTAATCTGGAGCCCAAATTCTATTTCTTTCCTCTAATCCGGAAAGGTAACTTTACCTGGGACCTGTCGAATCTTTCAGAAAGAGAAGTACTGCGTCCCAGTGTCGTCAACATCCATGGCTGATCCAGAAGAAGAATTCATCTCCATCGGAAGTTATCAACGGACTGAAGCCCGGGAAATCAGAGATGAATGGACACCCAGTGACAAAAACGACTAAACAGGAGTTGGATGTCACCAAGGACAACCTGAGGCTTTTCGTTGAGAGGTGGCGAGAACATCCAGATAGTCCCTACACGATTGAAACTGATATTACACCTGTAGACTCACCAGAAGCAACTGAAGGTCCACCTCTGTTTCAAAACAACAACCTAGAGTCCATATCCCTTAGATGTCAGAGTCCTTCACCATGTGAAAGTCTTTCTAGTTCTATTATGTCTGATTCCACAACCTCAACTCGAGACAATGGATCAGGATCTCTTCTTGCAGTTCCAAATCTAGGATTAGCTTTTGAAAGACGAGCCTCGGAAGGAGCATATGTTGAAAAAGCGAGAGATGCTGCAGCCCAAATTATCCTTGCTGAAGAGATCATCAAATTATCAGAACATCTACGTTCTATTGCAATGGGACAGCGTGAATCTGACAGTTCCTCAGATGGTAAATCTAAAGCTACTAAAGATGACAAATCCAAAGCTTCTTCAGCTGATAGACTCACACCTTCTTCAGGTAATAAACCCAAAGCTTCATTACTAAATAAATCAGAAGCTTCTTCTATAGTATTGAAAAAGACAAGCGAGAAAAAGAAGACTGTTTTCAAGAATGAAGAGAAGAAACCACTTTCAGAGGCACAACAGAAACACCTTCAACTAAAAACACAACTACAAAAACCAAAACCATCAAGAAGTAAAGAAGATGGGAGTATCAAAGCTAAAGAAGAGAAGAAACCTGAGGAAGACAAAACACCAAGATTGACGAAGATGACCTCGGAAGAAGCCGAAAGTAACGAAATATCCGAGAAGTTATCAAATATCACAAGGCAAAGAAAATTGAATGGCACAACCTTTATTGGCAATCGCTTCGAAAAATATTCAGAAACTTCTAATTCAAGTAATGTCTTTACCCTGAAGAAGACGAGCAAATACAACACTGTAGTCTTCAACGAGAGTTTTTCTACCAAGATTAAAGATAACTTTAGTATCAACCAAAAATCTGACGTCGAAGCCAACTCTTCCTTTTGTGATGATCTTGAAAGAGAAATGGATCTCACTCCACCTTGGAGAAAATCTAGGTCTAAAAGAAGGTTTAGTGAGTCTTGCAGGGATGTTCCTAGGATCACAAATCTTCAAGATTTGCACAAGACTCTGAATCTTGATGAACCAAAGAGCACCAAAGATTTGTTGTTGCATCTTCTAAATGAATGGGATGATACAAGACCTAGTGTAATTGGAAGGAAGTCGAGTGTCGATTGGTGTGGAGAAGAATCTGTTGCAAGGAGGTCTATGAACTCGCTGGCCGAGTATTTCCAATCAGAACAAAAGAAAAGTGCAACAACTTCCAACGCTACACCTTCGATACATCGCTGATGGAGTTTAAGATGTTCATTTAGACTTGTTGCTTTTCTTTGGCTCGGTGACCTCTTCGTGTACTGAATGTGGCTGGCTTCTTATTTGAAATTTATAATATTTTTCTCAAAAAGGAAGACCAGAGAAATTGAATGGCTGAAAGATAATTGCATGTTAGTGACTTTATTAAGTATTCTATAAATATACACATTTATCAAAAAAGAGATTTCTGCTATTTATTCAAAAAAAAGAATGAATTTTTTATTTAAATCTCGTCTTAAATTTTTGACAGAATTTTAGCTTCGCTTGGAAAATCAAAAGCAGAGTTTTTTCTAAAACGTATATTAGCGAAATATCTTCAGTCTCTAATGGAATGGTTTACAAAATGTTGAAAATGACTGTTTCGCTTAATTGTTATTCTATCTGCATATAATTGAGTTTATAGAATTGTAAGAAAATTGAATTATAATCTTGAAAATGAAAGGCTTGTTGAAAGAATCCCTTATTTTTTTATTTTGTGACTGAACAGGGATTTGGGATTGTATATTAGATACTAAGAGTATATTATATAAATTTCTTTGAAAAAATATACCTTATACATTTCTCTAATTTTTATAATATTAAATTAAAAATGTTGTTCGAGAATAGTACTAAAGCTAATAAGATTCTGCGTCTAATAAACCAAAGGGGAAGTCAAAATGCCTATTTTATAAAAATATATTGTCAAAAAACCTAAAGTTTCGATATTTTCAAAAATGTTAATAACTCCGAAAAGATTGATTATTTTTTAAAGCGTTCTGTCTCATTTTTAAGTTAAATTTTCATATTTTTTTTCTACGATATTCAGATATTTTTGAAATTATTTTCCTATAGCTTCTGCCATATACTCAAACTTGTACGGAAAAATTGTAAAAATTAAAATATCCATAGTTATTTACCAGAATTAAAAAAAAAAGCAAAATATACCATACTTTAATAAAATTTAGTAAAATCTATTAAAATATTCATTTTTATTTTTGTTTCATTCATGTATAGAGTACAATCTTCATTTGAAAATTTACAAGATTTTCCATACAAGTTTGAGCCTATGGCAGAAGCCATGAAAATAATTTTAAAAATATCTGAATATCGTATAAAAAAAACTATGAAAATTTATCTTTAAAATGAGATCAAGCGTTTTTTAAAATAATACATTTTTGCAGTTATTCACATTTTTGAAAACATCGTAATCTGAGATTTTTTTGGTAATTTTCGACTGTATATATACTGTATGTGATTCAAATTTCGCACCACAATGACATCAGAATTATTGGCCTTATGATATAATTCTGGCGCGGAGTTTATATCAAAATGAAATAAAAATTTTATTAATATACAATTTGATTCTGGTAAATTTTGTTAAAGAGTTTGTCACACGAGCCGTTGTTGTTTTTGATATTTATTTATTATTAATGTTTAAATAATTCAAATTAATTAAATTCAAAATTACCGTACTTGACGAATTTTTTTATTATTCGACCTCTTTAGGCTTTTCAGCTTTGGATTTCATAATCTATTTCATTTTTAGAGTGGATTCTAATTTCAGAATATTTACTCCCTGGTTCCTATTTCCACTATTTTATTTTTATCATACCACTTTTGAATTTTTCTCTACCTCTAATTTTTCCTGCCACTGGAAGAGTAACAATATGCTTTTGAGGTTAAAAATTTGAAAAAAAATAATATTTAATAAGTAGAAATATTTATTCTGAATTTAATCTTGATTAGCAGCAGACCACGTGCAGACCAACTGCTGGAACATCAATGGTTGGAATCTTCTTTGGAAAATCCAATTTCCAAAGTTAGACTAAAGCGTTACGTCATCAAAAAAAGATGGGTGAAGGCTGTCAATACTATCCTGGCTTTAAAAAGAATGGGAGCCCATTTTGATCTGAATTTGATCTAAGGATTAATTTCCTCATTTAGTCTTTTGACAAAAATACGATTGTTTTAATTTATAACTATAGAAAAAAAAGGGAACACAAAACTTCAAATCTACGACTGAAATAAGAATTTAATTCAAAAATTAAAGTTAATTGATTCTGTACTTTGCTGTATAAAAGAAAAAAATCTTAGTTTTGATAGCAAATATTTTTCCGAGAAAGTCCAAAGTCAAAATCGTTCAAATTTGCTAAAAGTTTAGAATTTCTAAAAAAAATAGTTCGCTAATAATTTATACAAATTTAAAAAAATTTTACTGCTTAAATTTTTGTGTCATAATAAATTATACAGCAACTTCATGATGTTTCTGAGGCTAGATATCTTTTGTATTATTCCATTGCTGTTTTGAAGTTATAATGAGTATTATTTATGTATGTATTACTTGATTTGTTAATGTTTATTATTTTGTACTTGCGAAATATTGCTTAAAGTAGAATGTAATATATTTAAACTACTATATTATATGTATGCCTATTCAAAAAAGTATATTTGCTTTGCAAAACAGCTGAGGATTTAATTTCATTAAGATAAGCCTTTTTAAAATATAATTAGAAAATATGGTATATCAATCACCTAGATTTTTAATTTGTAATTAGTTCTTTCAAGAAAATTTTACATGATAAAAAGAAATCCTATTTTTTTCGTTTAGTATATTATTAACTAAATATTAAGAATAAGGAAAATGAAAAAATTGTTTGATCACGTGACCATTAAAATAGACGGTAAAAATGGTTCTTTAATTTATCTCAAGATGGAAGCACTGTCCGGTTTTTGTAGGTAGATGAGATGAGAGATGATGAGAGATGAGACAGTGGATCGTTGAGATTCAACTGCAACATATATATACCAGAGTATATGCGGCCTATAATCCGCTTAATCCCACTCATAGGATAAAGTAATTTGAGACTTCGTTAACATGGAACGATTAAAACTTTTACTTTATTAAACTGGTAGGCATTATTGAAGGCAACCTTCGACTTCGAAGCTCTTCGAAGTTCGAACTGTTCGAGCGAGAACTCCCCACTCCGCTAAGTGGTATAAGGTTGGCTATGGCTATCCCTACATTTTTAGCTTTTTAGCAAAAGATTTGACAATTTTATTTTTGACTAGATTCATAGCAATGTAACATTAATTATTTTTTCAATGGGTTACTAGTAATTATTTAACATGAATTCTAACAAAAAAGGTCTACTTTTTATAAAAACAAGATCGAGAATTTCCGTTATTGATCCTCTTGACCAGCTTGACACTGAAATGTAGCCAACCTAATAACAATTTATTTTTATTGGCAGACCTGCAATTCATTGAATGACAACAGCTGATTCCTTACAACAAACTTGTTGTCATGTTTGCTTGTTTTACTATCATTCATAATTCATAATGCTGTATATATATATAGTGTAACGAATTTATAACTACGTAAATATTTATTAGAGGATATATTTTATTGTGAACAACAATGGTGAGTACAGTTTCCTTTAAATAAAATGTATAATATAAATAAATACAAAAACTCTGAGGAATCGGATAAATTTGATTTTTTCATATGCACTAGATAATATTTTCTTGTTCTATAACCACAGAATGAAACAATATTTATATTTATGTATTTTGTTGAGTAAAATCAGTAAAATGAAAAGTTACTGAATTTTGAGGTTAGTTGATTCAAACACAATTAAGGATTTTAATACTATTTGGTTGTTTAACATAATTTACCTAAAATTCAGGATATTTTTATTATAGCTATTAAGGGAGTTCAGAAAAAAGCGTGTGAACTCTTGGAGGCTAAAAATTTGGTGAATAAATCAAGTAGTAATAAGGCATAAACCACAAATTTGCTTTTTTATTCAGTAATCAAATCTATAAATAAATCCTGCTTAATTAAAAAAAAATATAAATTTTTAAGTAGGTCATTTTATTTTGAGATATAACATATTGAAAATAATATGCTATTTTACTTGTACAATATCAAAATGTGAAATTCTGTTTCATTCTATTTTTAGGATGCATTAAAAGACTGGAGTCCTTATACTACGTGCAACTACGATCCGTTAAAAGCTGGAAGTATAGATTGCACAGATACAGAGCCTCACGATAAAGCTATTAGTCGTGCGATTGAAGCGCACTATGAACCGCCTCATGGATTAAAATCTAAACCAGAGAGAACAGTTTTTGTTTCTAAATTTGGACCCCAAATCACCAAAATTGATTTAAAAGAAGTAGGTTTTATTTTCAATTCTTAATTTCCAATTTAGCATTTCAAAATAAATTACACATCATATAAGTTGTTATTTTGCAATTTTTTTACATTAAACGAATCGTCTTTCAGCATTTTTCCAGATGTGGAGAAGTCGAATCAGTTACAGTTATAAGAGACATCGTAACTGGGATCTCGCAATGTTACGGTTTTGTGGAAATGGAAACCGAGGACGAAGCGAGAAAAGTAGTGCGACGTTTACATGGTTCATCTTTAAAGGGCCACACAATTTTTGTTGACTTTGAGTTTGGTCGATCGATGCAAGGCTGGAAGCCTAGAAGGCTAGGTCAGTTCTATTCATAATGAAAAAAGTATTACGAGAAGAGTTATAAATAGAAAACTCAGTTGATTCATTGTCCCCACTTTAAATCCAAAAAAACTCCCTGAATTGCTCTGCAATTTAAAATCCTTTCATAAAGGTAAATCCTCTATTTTGGAGGATTTGAAAAATTTTATATTACATTTTTAACTTCTGAAGTTTAAATTGAAAAATTAAAAAGTAAAAGTTAATGATAATTAATTGTAAAATTCTAGGTGGAGGCTTTGGCGGGAAGAAGGAATCTGGACAACTCAGATTTGGAGGAAAAGACAGACCCTTTAAGAAACCAATCATCACTGACCCAAAATGGCATAATTACTAAGAATGAAATAAACATTGAAGTGAGTGAAATAAGCAAAAGCTGTCACTTATTTTGAAATTGAGTCATTTAAAAGTAAATTTAGATTGTAAATATATTGCGGACTGAATATATATTTATGTAACAGACTTGAGGACCCCAAATAAATCTTTTTCGTATTTATAGATTAAAACACTTGCTCGTTTCTTCATTTCCTTCCTTTTTTCAAAAATCCAAACTATCTCAAGTTATTATTTTGACTCAGAGCAAGTTTTTCACTAATATTACTTTATTGAAGAGCACAATTGCACGAGATTAGGAACAGAAATGAAATTGTCGACCAGTTTTGTGCTGTCGATTAGGGCAGCCGTGATTTTATACCAGAGCGTCGCGACGCCCTCTCCCGACGTCGCTCCCACCATATATGGAGGCGCAGCCGTTCGCGATATTGCGCGCGCTGACTTAAGGCAATCCTCCAGATCGTCAGAGTTTCAACTCGAAAGTAATTTTCAGAATTGAAAAATTGGTTAATGCAAAACTACTGTCATTTGGAAAAATCTAAATTTTTTATTTCTAATTCCTGTATTTAATGTTAAAAAAACGTTTTAAAAATGTAAACATATTCTCTAATGAAAACAGGTATTCAAAATTACATCCCGCTGACTTAATGGAATTTTGTTTTATATTTATAAATTATTTCAGTGATGAATTGATAACAGTTTTTAATTATATTTTGAAGTACAGAAGAAGGTATAAAGAAATATTGCCAAGCAGGGAGAATATTTAATCTTTCTAATATTAAATTAGTCAAAAAGTTTTTTTCTAATTTAGGAATAAAATTTCACGCTTCACTGGCAGATTACTAAAGATTTATTTAAAGTTTATTTGCTTGCTGCCCTCCAGAAAGGTTGCCCTGCGAAAGGCTGAAGTATTCTAGTTTCTTCATCACGTCTCTTGTTTCAGCATTTGTGTCATTCACAGTGGCGTAACTTTAACCAAGTTCTGATTATTAATGTTGTTGATTTTCCTAATGGACTCAAGAACTTCCTCAATTATTATTAATTGAAACCGAATGATTTTAATGTTATTGCGATTCAAATTTAGACATTTCGGATCTCAACACCTTTTAATTTTATGATTGAGAAAGCCATATGGCAGAAACAAGCCAGTAAGAACTCTTCGTATTTTTTTTATTTCAAAGGCTTAATGACTTTTGTTACAATATCTACTTTCTGACATCTACAATTCTATATTCTATTTTCAAAAATCCCAGACAGCTCAAATCTGAAAGTCATTACAAGAATAAATATGCAACATACAACTCAAGGTATCTCGAATCCTCTAGGTTCCCAAAATCAATCATCAAACATGGAAAATTTCTAAATCCTGTAGGAATTCTTCCTCAGGATTTGGATTCGAACTCTAGTCCTGTGAAAATTTTTGGCAAGGGAAGAGCTGTCCTAATTTACCAAAATCACACTTCGTACTGACATGTTACGACATGTTCAAGCTACTATCAATTTTAATTCAAATATTCTACCAATTTGCAGAACTGATGAATCAAGATCACCTGATTGATCTGCTAACATCTGCAAACTCAAATCTTCAACCATATGATTCAAATAGAAGCAGAATCAAACCAAAGGAAAACAAATTCTAAAACTCCAGATACCTTCACCATCTCTGAAGATTCCTCAGCAACCAAGAATCTTGAGACCGCCTACTCGATTTCTGGAGAAGCGAACTAATTAGGCCGGAGCTGGGTTTCTGAATCAGACCGCTAGTGGTTCTGGAGTAAAATTTCGGTTGATCATAATAAACGGGTAAGAATCGGGGGCGGTGAAGAGTTGATTCCTGAGCGAAGAAACTCCGTTGACAAAAATAGTAACGCCAGGATCGTATCACGCCTGCGCCCTGGCTATCAGAATAGAGTCTCGAGTCCACAATCCTATTAATAAATCCCCGAAAGGAAAGACGAGGTGGATGCGGAGTAGGTGGAGGATGATATCGAAGTCTTGGTTCTGCCCAGGGCGAAGAAGTCGATCTTCAGAGCCGCTGTTACAGTCGCGCGGACTCCACATTCCACCAGAGAAGCTCTCGCGTCAGTGTCGAAGCAGCCTTTTACTCGGTTAAGGCCCGAGAAGTCCCACTAAAATTAATTAGGTTCTTTTACCCTTATCCCAAAGTGTAAGTGTCTCCGGTATCTTCGTTACTTCGTGCGTGATTGCAAGCGATTCGTTCACCAATCAGTGGATTTTATCAAGCCTAGTGGAATTTACAGCTGGGATTGTGGAAGTGAGGGAGTGAAGATGTGCTTTCCACCTGTTGTGTGCCTTTGGTCAATCCTTGATGAATTAATTGGAGATGGGAAATTATGGTTTGACAACTGATGGTTATTTTCGAGGCTTAAAGTGCGGTTCAGATACCTCCATTTGAAGTTGATTGCGGATCCTAGATTGTAACGATGCTATTAGGGAGACTGTACATGGTTTGTTGCACTTAGGATCCACAAGCAATTTCAAGCGGAAGGTAAGTAATCTGCTCTTTAAACCTATCAACTAAGAGTGCACCTGTTGGTGCTTCCTACATTGATGATTCGGCCATGAAGTGCCATCACTTTCAAATACCATCTGATCCGTTGCACAGGTCCAAAAATTATTCTTGTGCTTGTGATTATTCCTTCACAATGTATGGTTCTATCTTCTGCTTGATAGCTTCTTCCGAACTAGATGAACAATAGTGAACCATAGTTCAGAAAAAATAGTAAGGGCATATTTAGCCACAATTGTAGCTAATTTGAGAAAAATGTTAGTCATGAATATTTATTCCTTGTGGCAACCAACTTTTCCTTAATGCTCCTCTTTAGGAAGGGAACCAAGGTTATAATGAATGTAAAGTATACAATTATGTTCTCGTGAATGCTAATTTATGAACTGTAATATGCTAACAGCTGAGGGTTTTGACAATGGATTCCGCATTATAACAATGTTCCATATTATGCTACTCACTGGAAAAGGGAAGGGGACCATGTTATTGACTGTTAGAATAGCAAAAACCTTGTACTTGTGTCTACTTAAATTGCCAATTCATGATCCACTTTCAGTTGCCTTTTAAAAAGGAAAACATTTGTACATTGGAGAACCAATCTTCCTTTAAATTCCTCTTCAGTAAATGATATGCCTTCTGAGATTAGTTTGTAGAGATATCCTTGAAACTTTAATCTGTATGGATCAATGTCCCCAGAGTGACTGAGCACTGATGATTCTCCACAAAC
>JAUESI010000028.1:3651634-3668797 GCA_032275145.1 Synergus laeviventris | reverse complement strand
TAGAGATATCCTTGAAACTTTAATCTGTATGGATCAATGTCCCCAGAGTGACTGAGCACTGATGATTCTCCACAAACACGTGGTTATCTATCAACTGTTGATGTTTTACCTTCATACTGGTGATTCCATTTTTCAGAGAAATACCCAGTTCAGAAACCCACAATGCTTTTAAAGATTCATGACTCTTAAAATTAGCAATCTCGTTCAAAGCTATAAAAGTTACAAGCTTTCCAAAGATTTTTTTCTCGGTAATAAGATAACATCCCTAGAAGGATGCGGGCAAGATGTTTCCCATCATCTAATAGACTCATAAAAAGCTTGAGAAGCTCTTTTTCAGTACTCGTTAAGGCCTTTTAGTGTGCGAAGAGTTCTAAATCGGATTACATTCAGATTCCTGAGGGACATAGTTTCTTATACTCCAGGTTCATTTCGCATTCCCTTACTCGATTTTCTTTT
The DNA here is from genome assembly GCA_032275145.1 of Synergus laeviventris. NCBI lineage: Eukaryota > Metazoa > Arthropoda > Insecta > Hymenoptera > Cynipidae > Synergus > Synergus laeviventris. Next base: position 3,668,341 of record JAUESI010000028.1, on the reverse strand, counting down.
AACGAGGACTCAGGGATGGAACGACGGAACGAGTCGAGACGAGCTACGGTAGAATCGGCCAGGTCTAAAATTAGGGATATGGAAGCGTGAAGAGTGAGAAGGGGTCGACTCCTTATAGAGCTTGCAACGTCGAGTCTTCGGCCAGGGTTAGCAAACTGTTTCTCTGCTCGGATATCAGATTACGTTTCGGTGCATTTCGTTTCATTTCCTTTCCTCCTGATCTGAGGTTCGTTTACCAAGTCTTTTAATTTTTATAAAATCTTTTCGAATAGTTCGAGTTTCTTTCATTGGTTGAGACTAGAAACAGGTTGATACCTGAATCAAGAATTGGAACTCAAAGTGACAAGTCCCATTTTCCTTGATTCGGGTTCCATTTTGGTGAACGAATCTGTACAAATTGGATGTCATTTTACAGTTTTTGTGCAATTGTCTTATCTTGTGTTACAGCACCTAAATACCTTCAAACATGTCTGACGACGAGGAACAATACTCGTAAGTATAAGTTTTATAAGAAACTACCTACTTGATTTTGAAATGTTGGAAATTTCCAGTTTAATTAGAAAGGAATCCATCATGGAGAACCATGTGGTAACAACATCTGGGGAAGGAATTTTCAGGTGCCATCTTGGAACTGCTATTAATAGTATTATTTTGTTTCTGACTTTAGTTTTTAGGCTGGATCAAATAATAATGTTGATTTCTTGATGTGAATCTGAGATTCCAGTCATAAGCAGTGTTGACAATTGCATGGCAATTTCCTGGAATCCGGGAAATTTTGACAGACTTGGGGAACTTTACGGGATATAAAAAAATTCCGGGAATTTCTGGGATTTTATGTAATAGTTGCATTTTTATGTATTAAATTTGCATAGAATACTTAACAAGGAATCTTTCGTTGATCACAACCAATCATAATGAGTTTCGATAGTAAAAGAAGCATTTTTATTGGTTGCAGGCTCTTAAGGCACTTTCATATACTATGATTAGAGAAAAATTTATTGCTATTCGTCTCACAGATGAATATAATGTATATTTCTAGGCTATGTTAATTCATTTTTAAAACTTGTTTTAAAAAAAAAATACACAGGAATAACCACAGCACATGTCAAAGATAACAAAGATGCAGTAATCAGACTACTATTTAATAAATTCAATAAATCAGTTTTTTCTACATAGTTTTAAATGATTTGAATTTAAAGGAGATTTTTGGGAAGTTTTAAAATTTGACCGGGAGTTGAGAGCGCTTACTCCGGCAACACTGCACATAAATTCGATCGAATTGTTTTTTCTACCGTGTGAGTTAGAGAACGATGTGCGATCGATTTGGATGGACTGTCTTTTTCGCATCTCTTTCTATCGATAGAGAGGGATCGATAGTTTGCAGACGACATTTCGAACATGTCTTCTCGTTTTCTATCTCACATGGTAGAAAGAGAGATAGAATTTTTGCATCAGAGTCCCACTGCTAGTCATAAGATGATTTCTGCTTTTGGCAAACCTGCACTTGTTACCATAATGGCAATTTATTTTGTAAGAGCATGAAATGGAACTTTGCCAACTGTAATGATGATGGTAAGAGACTGAGAAATAAAACTAGAAGTTTCCAACACAAATATTCTTTTCAATCTTATTCATGAACGAGGTAAAATAGACCCCAATTAAAGAATCTAGAATCAGAATTTCAGGTCTGCCATCTTTGCAAAGTTGCTGCATAATTTTTCTGCTCTTCTTTTCGTCAGGATTATAACTAATGAAGTTCAAATTTCTATAGATGGTTCAATAAAGGTATTCAAAATAACCCAAATCAAAAAAAGGTTCCTGAATTTGTATGCATCCAGTGTACTAAAAGTGAGCTTTGACCTTATCCGAATACAAATAATGGTTTTGACCCACATTGCCTTTATGGAAAAATTCATTTATCTTTGTTATACCCAACATCAGATTGTTATATATGTTCGTTTAAGATTTATTATCTCTCTGAAAATCATGTGTATTATTCCGGTTATTTGAATTTTGTCCTCTCCTAAAGTTTTTATGTTTTATGACCCCTGAATGAAATTTTGTTAAAAATCTTAGTGTATTAATTCGGAAAAATGTTGTTCCCTCTGTTTCGAGTATAATTGTAAATTATGTAATTGTTAACAAAGCATCTTCATAAGAATTGACTAACATTTGTTATGTTCCTTTCTGTTTACAGCAGCGAGGAGGAGGTCGAGGAAGTGTAAGTGTCTCCTAAATTTAACTGTGATTTACCCTGGTATTTTAACTAGAAAAAAATCATTTTGTAAACACGTAAAAATAAAAAAAATGTTGAAAGTGATGAACATGAAGCAATAAAAGTTGCAAACGTTTTAGCGAATAATGAAAATTGAAAGATAAAATTTGCAAAACAAAACAATTTTTCATTGAAAATATAAGTAGTAAAAAGTTTCTAGTTAAACTGAGGGTAAAAATAACAAAGTTTCCACTCCCTTTAACACTTTTCTTATGTTTTTGATTGCAGGAAGTAAGTTCCAGACACATCCACTGAATTAAAGGCATCAGGCCTACTACGTCGAGGATTGTTTCTTTTTATATTTTGCTAAATAGTAGAGTAGCGTGTTCACCTCGACCGGGTGCCAAATTTAGAAAATTTAGTTATTTTTCCATCTTCTGTTAAAATTCTAAAACTCTAAAACCTAATTATCAACACTTATTTTCATTTTCAAAATTATTAACACAAATACTTTTTTTCTGGCCTCCTTTTCTTCAAATATATTTATTTTTCAATTTTACTCTATTTTCGAGCTTGAAATATTCTTGTCAACTTTAAAGCTTCCCTGCGAGTTTAACCGTAGATGGAAAAATCAATCCTAGTAAAGTGTATTGAACTGCGTGCGTTGCAACCCCATCGCGATAGTATCGGTAGCGCTGAATACTTTTTGGTACATCTCTTCTGTCAGAATGTTTTTTTAACACCATAAAAAAATTCCAATTATCCCTGAACAATGTTCTACCTTGTAGAATAGAAATATTCTCTTTCTAGTTCGAATTAAAAAGAAATTTATATGAATTTGAGTATATTTTGAAAAGATACTGAAAATCCTTAAAGTTCAGAGGATTCTGGAATAAATGGAGAAATTTTTGGCAGAGGAAAGCACTCTCTTCTTGTCATATTGATTTTTACAATCGGTTCACTTGCACTCGCTCACCATCCGCGAATTCTGGATTTTTTCAAATGACAAAATCAGAAAATGGCAAAATTACGTAATTTCGATCAGCACACGGCCCGACGTGTTATAACAGTATCTACCTCACGAATTGCCGGCCGGTTTAAAATTAGAGCGTGTTTTCTTCACAAAAATAGAGCGGCCGGATGGCGCTGTGCTTTACCTACCCGGACACGAATTTAGTAACGCAATGTGAGGACAGCAATAAAAAATATCACCGATACAAGTCAATCATGTGACGACTCTTCAGGGCTTTGTATTTTCGTCTTCAGACAAAATGACAAATATTTGAAATGCTCCCAACACTAGAAATCGGAACATTCCTCTATTCTTATCGTTAGATCAAAAATCTTGTTTTCGCTTTTAATGTTATACACCATCCAGAATCAATAAAACATTTTCGATATTAGTCACTCGAGTCCAGACTGGAAATAACTCTTCTTTCGAGGGAAGAAGCTTTCTTAAACAAAAAAAAGCTTTTGACTTATATTTAACTGGTCTCGAATTTCGTTCGGAGCTAAATATTATATTGAGATTTCAACTCTTTTTTATAATATTTCATCAATATTATTTACAGTATGCAATTTACAATTTCATTTCATGAATACGGAGTATTATATTTTCGTTTATGAAATAGAGAAGTACCGTGTAAATTAATACATCAGTGAACATTGGGTAACCGCATACCTCACAGATATGTTGAAATGGCTTCTGTTCTGCGTTATATATCATTAGTGAATCACAGAAATACAGAATGAACTGATGCGAATTTCACTCCTGGGTAACACAGAATAGAAACTATCTGGTTTATTATAATTACAAACAAGGTTAATTGAATCACACTCAATACAGGTTTGCCAACCCGCAAAAATTAGGAAATGACAGGGAATTAATCGTTTGATTGGTCAAATTTTTTATTTCAACCTTTTTTTTACAGAATCCTAGATTAAAAAATTCTTGATATGATTTAAAAATGATTCACTCTCGTTTTAAAGCGTATCCTATTTCTGAAAAATAAAAATAAAAATAGTCTTTTGTAGAGATACTGAACATCTGTTCTTGAAATAATATTTCAACAAGCACAGCGCTTTCGTTCGTCTCTATTTGTTTTATATCGAGCGGGTTTATTTCTTTCCAACGAATCGCAATGAATCGTTTTATCTCGTGTTAACACTGTGACTGCCCCCCCCCCAAAACGCCCCCTATTCAAAACCAACCCACGTTACCGCCCCAGAAATGTTTTCCCAAAAGATAAAAAGCCAATATCTGACTCTGGTTTTTATCTCTTTTTTATCTTTTCTCTCTTCATCACAAACAACACACTCAAACCAAACCAAATCAAAATCATCACCAATCAACCAATCGACGCACGCGACGCGATCGTTTCGATATGAAAAAAAAGGCAGCCGGAGAAGAAGTTCGAGTAAGTGCCCAAAAATATTTGCCTGTTGCCTATATCTTTGTTTGTCTTCTGTCCTTATTGTCGGTCAGTTTGTCCGCCCGCTGAAAAAACTCTCTCTGTCGCAGACATTCTACTGAAGATGCCATTTGAGGTTAAATTATCGTTTCCAATTTTATGGTGAAAAAATTTTTAAACTCTGTAACTTGGGTTTTTTTAAAAGAAATAATCTGGTTGGAGATTGGAAAAGATAATTATTTGTATCAAATGCGTCAAACTTTGTATCTGTCGCTGTCGCTGCTGCCGAATTGTACAGCTGCCATGTTCTTTTGTTACAAAATCTGTTTGTTGGCCACCGCAGTTAAATTCTGTAGTTTCTGCGTCACATCTTTCACGTAATTTGCTATTTTTGCAATGTTTACATTTTTTTTCGATCGTTCGGCATTTCAGAACTTTGCATTCCTCGATTTTTCAGTTGTACAAGAAGATGGACTCTTATTTATTTCCTAAGGGCTGCGAAATTTTCTAAATCAATTTCTTTGATTAAAATTGGGAAAAATTGGAAACATTACTTTTTCATTATTTTTTAATTATTATTTTTCATAATTCTTTGATAAATTGCTCTCCTGTAAACTACAAAAAAGGTACAAACGAAGAACCGCTCTCATTTCACAAAGTAATTTGAAAAATGCCAATTTCAAAGGTTCGTTTTATTAAAAAAGTTCGTCGCACAACTCTCTGTAAAAAAATGTACATAGAGATTATGAAAACGGAAAGAAGAAAAGAATTGAATATTGCAAGAGTTGCAAGCCAACTTCTATTTAAAAATCGAAAGCACTTTGCATATTAGCGCCAGGCGAGCTTTTCACGTGATTTTCCGTACGATTAATCGTTGTAATAATTTATCATTAATCAACCCGCCGACTATCGCCTTTCAAAGACACTCGCTCATCCCTTTTTCACTCCTTTTTTTGTAAATTCGACCTCTCTCAGAGAAAGACATTCCGAGAGCGTACGTTTGTATAATTTTTTTTCGATAGGTTTTATTTTCCAACATATTTTCTCTTTTTTTCGACTTCTATCGTCAAGTTGGATGAATCTTTTTTTATCTTTGTCGTTATTTTGTCGATGGTACAAAAGAGCCCTCACCCCCACTCCAGCCCCTTTTTCCCAAAAAAAAAATCCCTCGTGAAAAAGATTATTTTACTCGTGTCCTTCCTCCGTTTTTCTTACACACACTTATTCAGCGCACGAGCCACATGCATTTCACTATTTTTTTTTACTATTATATAACCAGAGACTGATATAACGTACAATTATTTTTTATTTATAAGCTTGTATAAAGTTCGTACACAAAAACACGCATACGCACTGCCGCAAGCATCGATATTTTTTATTGCCACTCACTCTCTCTTGCACTTGGCAAAAAAGCCTTTTATTATTTATCATGTGAACAGAATTATTTTATGTACAGAAAAAATTATTCTAAGAAAAGCGCTTTTCTGAGTGTGAATTTTCTTTGTGCATAACGCTCTTTATGTCTCACTTTTTCTTTGACTTTCACAAATTTTTCTCATACTTTTTGTCTAAGATTTCTGTCTATTTGTCGCATCGCTCGGAATCATAAAGCCAGTGCCATTCAAATTATGAATTTTCGGCTAAAAAATGAGTTGGTTTAAGAGAAGCGAAACCAACTTTTTTTTTAAGTTAGTCAACAGCCTGCCAATTGTGTCGAAGGGAGATAATTGTTTCATTTTTATCGCTATCAGCCGAAGACCATAAAACTTGGTCGCTCCTTCATGTCGGGGGTATTATACATATTTTTGTATTCATGAATATTGATAAGCCATTGGTAGGCTGTGACCTCGATGTAAATTTTCCCTTAATGCAGAGCCGCTGGATATAAAAAAAAAAGATAAAGCAAACAAAATATAAAGCAAAGTAAAGCAAAATTGAATGCCAAAAGAAAAATGCTTTGCGCAGTTCATCGAAAATGCGAGCGAACGTCTTATCAAATTTCCACTGTATTAACCGATCTTTACTTTCTCTTTTGTAGGGGTAGGGCGTCCCAAAAGTAAGTTGACTATCGAGGTGTTGTTACACGTCAATAACACTTCTTGTTCACCAGCCACTCACCCCCCTGCCAATTCTGATACCAATCAGATTTAAGGGAGTAGATACGCCTTTACACTTCTATGAAATTTTCACATTTATATGACTTTCTCACATTATTTACAGTACATTACAGTTTAACTTACATTCAAGTACATTTGAAAAATTAGATTAAGAAAATTGTCAAAAATTAAATGTTATTTCCTAATATATATTGTAAGTTCCTAGACTTGTATTGTAAATTCCTGAATTTGTAGTGTAAATTCCTAGATTTGTGGTGTAAACCCTAAAATTGAACCCCTGGCTAAATTAGCGGTTCAATTGTATTATAAATTTCTGAAATGTTGTATATAATTCCAAAGTTATATCTACAAAGGTATATCTACACCCTTAATCAATTGTCTAAGTGTATAAATTTGCACCCCCACCCCTTCCCCCAAATGTCACTTACAAGCAACAATGGTCCAGAATTTTTTGTTTATTAATAAACATTAACGAATGAGGATTTTCTACGTGTTGACATATCCGCAAGAGTTACATACGTTCAATTCTGACTTCAAATAATTGTCCCAGTGTTATGTTCACATAAATTTTAAAATCAAATTGTTGAACGTTTATTTCCTGTTCAAGATCAATGTTTTGCTATAATCGCAACAATAATCCTGTTCAGCGTGTTCCGTTGTGTGACCCAAAGTTCTGCATTTTTTAATCAATACTTATTATTATTTCAAGGAATTGGCTGTTTGTAAATTTGCTCTTATGATTTAGGCCATCTAACTATATAAATGCGAATCTGATGAAACAATGATTTATTATTTCCGAGTTGCAAATGTAGCTAAAAATATTCCCAAATTATTCTTAACTAATATCAGATTATTATAAATTTCGGGTATTTTTTGAGACGAAGTATCCCGTTTATATTCGGCCTTGAATTTGTCGTGAGTGTAAGATCTGTATACATTTGAGTCTGGGGAAAAGATGCAACTGGAATAAGTATATTGCCAACATTTGTGTACAGATTTAAAACGCAGATATTAATTCTTATGATTTTTAAGGCAAAAACACGAAGTTCAAAGAATAGCTTTTTCAAACCATTTTTTAAGTCGTCTTTCCTCTAGTGGAGAAACCTTCCTTCTTCTAAAAGTCTAAAACTACTTTAGCACGCCTAGAACTGCCTCAGCAATCTAATTAATCTTGCGCCTTGTATGTACAAACCTATTTTTAAGAGTGCTTGCCACTTGCTTGTTTCTGTGTCTTCTTGCTTGTTTATGCGAGGGAAGAGCAAAAAAAAAAGAAAGAAAAAAAATGGGATTTTGGGGAAATGGATGACCAAAAATGGAGATAGTATTTCGGAGAGTAGAATCGACAGGTGGAACTAAACGTCTACTTTTGTTTTCGCTCCGGCAATTCACAGGGAGTCCGGTGAGGGAGTCGAATTTATGAAGGTATGTACTTTTCCTAGATCGTAAAATTGAATCTCTAAAAGCATGTCCAGAAGGAAAAGAAGAATAATATTTTATTAGAAATAGGAAAGGTTTTTCAGAGATGAGAAAAGATTTTTAAAATCTCAGATATAATAAGATTTGTTATTTTTTAAAGATACTTTATTTTAAATACGAAAGGAGATGCTCTTAGAAGGAATTTTTTCATAATTTATAAAAAATTGTGATAATTATAATAATTCTTAATTTGCAGAGACAAGAACAGAAGAGAAGCGATCTCGATGAACAGCTCAAGGAGTACATTTCCGAATGGCGGAAGCAGAGATCTAAGGAGGAGGAGGAGCTTAAACACTTGAAGGTATAATTAACATTTTGTGTAAAAAGATAAATAAACCGAGTTTTTAAAATTGAGAATTTAAAAAAATATGAATAACCCTTTCTTTTGTAGGAGAAACAAGCAAAGCGCAAGGTCACTCGCGCTGAGGAAGAGAAGAAACTGGCTCAAAAGAAGAAGGAAGAAGAAGAACGTCGCCAACGCGAAATTGGTAGGTTTCTGTTTTCAAGAGAGTATTATAATTACATTTTTTTCAATATGCTGAAATCTAATTATCGTTGAATTTACTTTTTGCAGAGGAGAAGAAACAACGCGATATCGAGGAAAAGAGAAAGTAAGTAATGACATTAAAATTCAATTTACATCTGATTTGAATTGTTTCTAATCTGTTTTATTTTTTTTAAATTAGACGTTTGGAGGAATCCGAAAAGAAACGCCAAGCTATGATGCAGGCAATGAAGGACCAGGCAAGCAAGAAGGGCCCCAACTTCACCATCACCAAGAGCAGTATAGCTGTATGTATTTTTAAATTCTTAATTTATTATGTTGTAATTTTGTAATTTATTTCTGATTTATAATATTTATATTTTTATTCAGGGAAACCTCTCGTCGGCACAACTTGAACGTAATAAGACGAAAGAGCAGTTGGAAGAGGAGAAGAAAATCTCCTTGAGCATTCGCATTAAGCCTTTGGAAATTGAAGGTCTAGGAGTCGACAAACTGAGAGGCAAGGCCCATGAACTGTGGGATCAGATTGTCAAGCTCGAGACAGAGAAATACGATCTTGAGGAACGTCAGAAGCGTCAGGACTACGATGTGAGTATCTTAAAAACTCTCCAATTTTTTTAATTTAATGCCAATGGTTATATTTTATTATATCGTAATAAAAACAATATCTGATTCTATTTTTCAGCTTAAAGAGTTGAAGGAAAGACAGAAGCAACAACTCAGACACAAAGCTCTTAAGAAAGGCCTGGACCCTGAAGCCCTCACTGGAAAATACCCAGTTAGTATAATTTCTCGATATTTTCAAAACATATTTATATATATATTTCTATTAAATATTTTAAGTTGTAACAATAATGCTGTAATAATTATTCATTTCTCAACAGCCTAAAATCCAAGTCGCATCCAAGTACGAACGTCGTGTCGACACCAGGTCCTATGACGACAAGAAGAAGCTCTTCGAGGGTGTAAGTATAGTTTTTATAAATACCCGAATTCACCATAGGCTACTCCTTATTTAATGTTTACGACTATTTTGAAAAAGTCAGGTTTATACAATTGCAATATTCGAACTTTATATCATGTTACCTTTTGAAAATTGTTAATTTCTCAACGAAAAATCTTGACACAGAACAACTGTACCTTAAATCGATTTGGGCTAAAGTTTGATACAAAAAAAGAATATAGTCATGAGGAAAATGAAAAGTGATTGCGTTTATAAATGCACCACAGGGATATGACACGCTTCTCGCGGAGGTCAGCGAGAAAATGTGGAAACAGAAAACAGAACAATTCATGAAACGCACCAAAAGTGAGTCGCTCGACATTTGTCGAAGAAACCTCTGCTTGTTTGTCTTGTTCAGACCGTTGATTGTATTAATTGTAATAGAAAAGTTGTTTATTGGATTAAAACAATATCCACCCAATGGAATTAGTAACCAAATTGTTTAGCCCTTATTTTTGAGACTTATGTATTTTACTGTTGATAACTTTCGAGGAACGGTTCACCCTCTTCATATCACCCTGGTGCCGATCCCCTTGTTGATGTTCCCATCAGCATGAGTCGCAAACGCGAGGTTTTCCATAGGTCTGACCTCCGTTTCATTATTGTATCACTTTTTAATATTTTCTTATATGTGTATAATACAATATTCCCTGAACAAAAAACCCAAAGACCCGATACCATAAAACTAGAAAGAGACAAAGCGAATCCTGTGTGAGAATCCTAGCATGCCATTCTTTCCGTTGGTGTTTCAGGGCCTGACCGACCAGATCAAGGATGCTATGGAAAAGGCATGGAACTCATCGAAAGATCAGTTCATTGCTCGCCAGAAGAGTACGTATATGACGGTTTTCTTCAGTGGCCCGCATTTTTGTTTGTTTGATAAAGCAGACTTTGAAAAAGTAGAATTTTGTATTCTAAATATATACATATTTATGATTCATGGATGTCATTTTAATGCAAATACAACATGAGATACATCTTCTTTAGAAAAATTGTTAATTAGAGTTTAATGTCGGATATTGTTTCCATAATCATTTTATCGTCCAAATGTAAACTTTCAATTTATGACTCAAATGCAATGCGATACTAGCAAAAGCTTTTATCATAAAATTTAAAAATAATTTGCTGGTTTTGTTCGTTAGTATTAATTATTTACAAGGAAAATTTTCAAAAACCATTAAAAACTGCTCAAAAACTGCTAAAACATACAGAGAAAACTTTGGTTCAAATTGTACCAAACTTGAACTAAAGCTTTCTCTCTGCTTATATAAAATCTCTCTGCATGGGTAATTTTTGAAATTCTGGAAGATGAATAGATTTTTTAAAATGATTAATTTTATTTATTTGCTATTAACAGCGAAGCTCCCGAAATGGTTCGGCGAGAGGCCCGGCAAGAAGTCTGGCGATCCCGAATCACCGGAAGGCGAAGAAGACGTGAAGGCGTCGGCTGATGCTGATCTTGAAGAGCCACAATTTGACGAAGAAGAGGAAGAAGAAGAGGAGGGAGAGGGTGGTGAGGAAGAGGAAGAGGAGGAAGAGGAGGAAGAAGAGGAGGAAGAGGAAGAAGAGGAGGAGGAGGAAGAAGAGGAAGAGGAGGAAGAAGAGTAAAATCTCCCCTTATCATCATTATTGATATTTCCTCCATTTGCGAATTTAAAATTTGTGAATCTCAAATTTTCAAGTTTGAAATTTCGCAAGCAACACTCATTCGACGCTCTCTTTCATCTTCGTGCGAGCGAAAAATGTTCTAATTGTATTTTTCATGGAAAAACCATCAACACGATTTATCGACTCGATTTATCATCATGATTAATAAGCAATAATGCGCGACAAAAACCTGTAAATTAATTACGTCGCACAAAACTCGCTATTAATATTATTACTACTGTTATTATTATTATACAAATACATATACAATAATGTTATTATACACACAAAAGCACATACACATTATTCAAATAAAATCGTTTATCGTATAAACATCGCTGCATCTTATCAACCCTCACACAACACGTACATACAAGAAATGTTGAGATTCAACGATTAATCGAAACTGCTATGACATAATAATTTAATAATATAATATTGTTCCGAGTTCCAAATAAATTTTTATTTCAGGGGGTACGATTTTATTTGGAACATGTACATAGGTTCTGAATAGAATTTGTTAATTTTGATGAGATAATTTTTTTGACTAATTTTATGTCTGTCTGATAAAGTAATTTAATACATTACAACTACTAATTTTCTTTTCTCATTATTTTCTCTCATTCTCTAATCGATTTACATTCTCGAAAACGTAATTTGTATCATCATGATTTAAGTAGAAGGTTAGATTGAAGTGATTAATTTTCTACGAAAGCGGAAAAAACTTCCAATCCAATTTACTCTATAGTCTACTAAAATTTTGTAAGAAGAAAATTACGCTCTTTTACCCCGATGACGGTACTTTGAGGAGTTGTTACTTTTGTTTCATGGCTATTAATAAATGGCGTGAAAACTATTTTATCGGTTTGTGTTTATTTTTAGATTTTGTGGAGAATATGATTTTTCTTAACGCTTCTCATTTATTCTGAAAATAATGAAGGGAATGGAAGAGGATAGTTATATCGAGCATGAGAGCTCTTCACTACTCTTTACACTCACTGCCATTTTCTTTCTTCGAGTACTCAACCCTGACCTCATGTGCAAGTAGTCTTCAATAAAAACGCATATCGCAGCGCTCCTTTTCCTTAAGTGTCATATTTTTTTCTCTATTTTATTACATTCTCATTTCTTATTTACATTCTTTGCAAGTGTATGGTATATTTACTAAAGTGGTCCACAAATAATAGCAAAAATATAAAATTCAAAAAATTTAAGGTGCTTTCAAAAATATTTGTTCTTTTTTCAAGAAAAATTTATGCAGTAGAAATTTCAGCTAAAACCGATAATTTCTGCGGTTTAGAGCTTAATCCCATCGATAAATTGCCCCACTTAGCCTCATTTGACATAGGGTTCTGACCAGCCCCTGGTTGGAATTTCTATTTTCAATAAAAATATTTTTTGGTATTCCTACCTTAAAAAATACTTTAAAATGTAATAAAACTGATCCTTAAAGCTTCTTAAATATCATTTAAAATCATTTGAAAGACATAAGAGGTATTTACCAGGGACGCTAGAACTAGGGAAAGCTGACCAGGACCCCATAAGGACCCTATCAAAATTGCTGCACGGGATATATTTCTTATTTTCTACTGTATACAAGAAAATATTGAAGGGATTGTTGTTTTGAATTTTTACAGCAGATTCAACGGTTATACTACATACATAATTGTTTCTACAAAAGGAACAAAATACACGCAAATATGTCAAAGCTTCTTTCTTTTTGTATTTAATTCTTGCATCGTTAATTTCTATCAGAAAATTAGCTGTGATTACCTAATTTATCCTGCATGCACTAATTTATCGAATCTTGATTATAAAAGTAATTGATTAACTGTACCTACAAACAAATTTTAATTCCAGTCTAATCAAAGTTTAATTGCCTGAATGTGTAATTATATGTTCGACAAATTAGCTTGATTCAGGTCATTATTGAATAAAATCTGCTTGCGTTATGTACGCCGCATGACACCTCGACTATATGTATGACTTAATTAGGCAGCGATCGATAACTGGGTCACCGATTTGGGATTCGTTGACATGTATGGGCATACCGTCAAATCGGTTTATGAAATTTGCGTCCAGTGCTTCCGGATTAAATTGATGATTCCATTTCACAAAAAATTAAATTATCCAACAAGGTGAGCATCAAACAAAATTTAAAAAATCAATACTGTTTCGTATAAAGTAACAGCAGAAGTTCGCCAAGAGATTCAGGTCATTTATTCTGCAAATGAAATTGAATTACTGACAAAAAAATCTGCATGGATCAATGTGGACATTCATGAAGATTTTTTCATAGAAAATGTAAATTTAAAAAAATTAATAGTCAGAAATTTGAAATGCCTCACTTGTCGGTAGCAATAAGTAAATCCCAAAAGACAGGGAAATCTTTTTCTAGAATATCTTCCTATAAATAAAGTAGAATGGTTCCATAATTTTAAAGAAGCATAAACTATATTACGTACCATCTCGTTTGAACTCCTGGCACGCGAGAACTATAAAATTTCATCTAAGAAGGAAGAAGAAGAAGAGGAAGAAGAAGAACAATACCTGACCAGTCAAGTACACTAATCTTCAAGAAATGTGCACGTGCTCAGAAGGTAAAATGATCTAACGTCTTACTTTCTCACCTTCTCCTTTAGATTCAAACCACTTTGCTCTCCCTCCCAATTACATCACCCAGAATATCAACTATTTATAATAGCAGCTCGCTTTTAAAAAGAAGTGGATACGTCTCTCAACATAAGGGAGAAGCTAAAAGTATGATAAAGAGACAACAATTTTTTAATGTAGCAGATAAGAGGAGAATTTCAAAGAGGAAGAGTTGAATACAAATATATAGAAGTTACTGAAATTTATATCCAAGATTTTCCATTTTTTCCACAAATAGAGATAAGTGTATATTTTTCATCCCTTTAATGGGGGAAATACTTTCTACGATGGTCCTAATTAGGACTATATTATAACTATTTTTTTTTGTTTGGATCATAAAGTTATGTCTAATATAAAACAACAATAGCAATACCTTTAGAGGCCATCCTTTCATCACTTTCACCTCCTTCCCCAACTATATCCATATGGACGTGTTTTATGAAAATATACATATTATTGGTATTACGTGGATTGTAGCCCGACACTTCCGGTTCCCCTCGTGAACAAGTGTGGAATTTTGCCATACTCCCCCACCCTTAAACTCTCCACGTGGTATATGGATGTCTCCTTAGAATGGAGGGGCCAAGAGGAATGGTGAGAAAAAGAAACAAAAAGGGGTAAGAGGGGCTATGTGATATAAGTGTGAAGGGGTTAGAGGCTGCGAGTGAGATGGTGAGCAGAAAAATTGTGCGGGAAGAAGGGAAAGAGTGGAAAGGTGGAAAGTCAAGTGGACGACAGAGGGAAAGAAGGGGAAATGAAGTGTTGCGTGGGGGCTTATGAGTAAAGTTGGAGGGGATTATGGTGGGGTGAAAAGAAAACTGGTTAGAAAGAGTGGAATGGATAATAGGAAGAAAGAGGAAGGCAGTGTTTATAGAGGAGGCCTCACAGTAAAGTTTGGGACAGGGGTGAAGGGGTGGGATGAATATATAAGAGGGGGAGGAAGGTGTAAGAAGAAAAGTAATGGGCAGTAAAAGAAAGGGAAGGGTCTAAGAGGAGTATATGATTAAAGTGTAAAGGGGTGAGAGGTCTGCGAATGGGGTTGGAAGTAGAAATATTATGAATGAAGAGGGGAAAGAGGGGCGGGTGGTAGACATGTAGAAGAAAAAGAAAAATGGTTAGGAGGGGGCATGTGAGTAAAGGAGGGTATTATGGAGAGGTGGAAAGCCAAGTGGACGAAATATGGGATGAGAAGGGGAAATTAAGTGATGCAAGGGGGTCTATGAGTAAAGTTTGGGACAGGGAGAAGGGGTGGGATGAATATATAAGAGGGGGAGGAAGGTGTAAGTAGAAAAGTAATGGGCAGTAAAAGAAAGGGAAGGGGCTAAGAGGGGTATATGGTTCAAGTGTAATGGGTTGAGAGGTCTGCGAGTGGGATGGTGAGTAAAAAAATTGTGTGGGAAGAGGAGAAAGAGGGGCGGAAGGTAGACACGGAGAAGAGAAAGGAAAATGATTAGGAGGGGTCATGTGAGTAAAGGAGGGTATTATGGAGGGGTGGAAAGCCAAGTGGACAACGGATTGGAAGAAGGGGAAATGAAGTGTTGCGAGGGAGGCCTATGAGTAAAGTTTGGAATAGGGGAAAGGGGTTGGCTGCATAAGTATGAGGGGATAGAGGGATGGAAGGGTGGTGTGAGACGGAAACTAATGGGCAGTAAAAGACAGTAAAGGGGCTAAGAGGAGTATATATTTATGTGTAAAGGGGTGGGAGGTCTGCGAACGGGGTGGTAAGTAGAAATATTATCAGTGAAGAAGGGAAAGAGGGGCGGATGGTAGACATGTAGACGAAAAAGGAAAATGGTTAGGAGGCATCATGTGAGTAAAGGAGGGTATTATGGAGGGGTGGAAAACCAAGTGGACGAAAGATGGGATGAGAAGAGGAAATTAAGTGTTGCGAGGGGGCCTATGAGTAAAGTTTGGGACAGGGAGAAGGGATTGGATGAATATATAAGAGGGGAGAAAGGTGTATGAAGAAAAGTAATGGGCAGTAAAAGAGAGTAAAGGGGTTAAGAGGAGTATATGATTAAAGTGTAAAGGGGTGACAGGTCGGCGAATGGGGTGGTAAGTAGAAATATTATGGCTGAAGAGGGGAAAGAGGGGCGAATGGTAGACATGTAGAAGAAAAAGGAAAATAGTTACGAGGGGTCATGTGAGTCAAGGAGGGTATTATGGAGAGGTGGAAAGGCAAGTCGACGACAGATTGGAAGAAGGGGAAATGAAGTGTTGCGAGGGGGCTTATGAGTAAAGTTTGGGCTAGTGGTGAAGGGGTGGGATGCATAAGTATGAGGGGAAAGAGAGGTGGAATGTAGGTGTGCGGTGGAAAGTAATGCGCAGTAAAAGACAGTAAAGGGGCTAAGAGGAGTACCTGATAAAGGGTCGAAAGCCAAGTGTTCGAAAGGTGGGATGAGAGGAGGAAATTAAGTGTTGCGAGGGGGCCTATGAGTAAAGTTTGGGACAGGGTGAAGGGGTGGGATGAATATATAAGAGGGGGAGAAAGGTGTATGAAGAAAAGTAATGGGCAGTAAAAGACAGTAAAGGGGCTAAGAGGAGTACATGATTAAAGTGTAAAGGGGCGAAATGTCTGCGAGTGGGATGGTAAGTAGAAATATTATGAGCGAAGAGGAGAAAGAGGGGCGGAAGGTGGACAAGTAGAAGAGAAAGAAAATGGTTAGGAGTGGTCATGTGAG
>JAUESI010000028.1:3638106-3651534 GCA_032275145.1 Synergus laeviventris | reverse complement strand
AAAGGAGGGTATTATGGAGGGGTGGAAAGCCAAGTGGACAACGGATTGGAAGAAGGGGAAATGAAGTGTTGTGAGGGGGCATATTAGTAAAGTTGGAGGGGACTATAGTGGGTTGAAGATAAAACTAAGCAGGATGATAGGAAGAAAGAGGAAGGAAGTGTTTCTAGAGGAGGCTTATCAGTAAAGTTTGGGACAAGGGTGAAGGGGTGGGATGAGTATGTAAGAGGGGGAGAAAGTTGTGAGAGCTAATGGGATTGTGAGTAGAAAGATTATGAGTGAAGAAGGGAAAGAGGGGCGGAAGGCACACGGATAGAAGAGAAAGGAAAATGGTTACGAGGGGGCACGTAAGTAAAGGAGGAGTGGAAAGATAAGTCTTCCCTGGAAGATGGGAAGAGAAAGGGAAATGAAGTGTTGCGAGGGGGCCTATGAGTAAAATTTGGACAAGGAGAAGGGGTAAAAAAAAAGGGGAATGTGATTGAAGTGTAAAGGGGTGAGAGGTATGCGAGTGGGATGTCGAGTAGAAAAATTACGAGAGGGGGTAGAAAGAGGAGTGGAAGGCGAATGGAGAAAAGAGGAAGGAGGGGGCATATGAGTAAAGTTGGTGGGTGATCAAAGGGTTGAGAGGAGAAGATGGAGCTTGAAAACTTTTGATGAAAACCGGAGAGGTAACTGTAAAAAGAGTAAAACCTTCTCATCAATGATGAGAGTGTATAAAGTGTGTAAGACCCGTATGTTGAAAGAGGGTAAAGAGAGAGGGGGGTCTTACAGTTGGTTAATATAGTGTCACCAGGTACATAGTCCCGGCCAGGCTACTCTTATACTCTCTACTCCCACTTTAGAATCTTTAGACGACGCTTTTATAAATCCCGAGACTAAAATAACGCGAGACGAGACTGTTGGTTCGGGTCGTGTGTGTTTTAAAATAATAACAAAACATTTGTCGTTTCGCGCCTTTTTGCACGATATACTATGTTTTCCTCTCTCTCATTTTCGGTTTCGAAAATAAGGTCGACTTCGTTTAATAATAAAGACTTCTGACGAGAATCAATCAACCTGTTGAGTGTTGCTCATGCGTTGGGATAACCGGTGACTTTTTATTCTGAGATACCTTTCGATAAAAGAAACTTTTACTCAAGGATAAACTGTGTCACGTTTGTATGGAGGAAAGGTCAGCCTTTTCTTGAATCAGGCAGTGAAGTGAGCTCTAATTAATTTCGGCGAAATTTACACGGGCTACTTCTCACAGAGCTTGGAACTCGAGCGTATTTGAAATTATGCTTCAGTTGGTTTGCAAAGTGGAAAAGAGAGTTTTGCCTCATTCTTTTAGAAAGGCAGTTTATTTTATTTTTGTTCTAATTAATGGCAACAATGTTGAGAATTTTTAATTCGAATATTTATCATACATATATGTATATCACCCTGGAAATTGGAGATGATGCTAATTTACGGATCTCATTCTAATTCAGGACTTGTGTCCTTTTTGGTAAATTTATAACAACTGCGTCATGAAATGAGACTTTATGTTGATACCAGATGGATCAACCTATAGCTGAATTACAGTAGTTAATTTGATTAATGCTACAGAATGTTTTGTGATGGATTTCAAATAACGATCATTCAATGGAAAGCTCGGTTATTATTATTTACTAAGGTATAAATGAAAAATTTGAATACTAAGATATTCTAGATTTTGTATGATTTAAAGTGAATTCGGTTAAATATAACCTTGTATGTATTCGTCGTTGCCAAAAAGGTGAAAATCTCGCATTTCGCATTACCAAATTTTCTAGACAATATTCTGAAATTGGAATGAATATGAAGCAATAGAAGGGGATGCAATTTATTTATCCTATCAAAAATTTAGAAAATGATCTGGATTGCTCAACTTTCTGGCAAGGACCCTGAAATTAATTGTATCGAAACAAATTGAAATTTTCCAATCCTGTTACAAATTTACTTTCCAGTGATCTAACTATCGTCAATTATTAACCGAATAACCAATGCAGATTCCTTGCATTCATCAAATACTCCCAATCATTTATTTCACCCAATAATTGAATATCAAAAATGATTTCTGTTAACGTTATATAAAGATTATTACTCAACGAAACATACTTGTATTCCAAGTTTCAAAAATAGCCAATGATTTCTCATACACATATCTCCTTGTCCACCAGAAATCTTACAAAGTCTTGACGTAAAATCTCATATTCGCAACTCAGGCATCATGAAACAGTGAGCAACTTGAGCAGGATGTAGGAGGACAGCTTGCTGGAAACGTTTATAGTCTGTCGTGGCTCGAAGCTTGGAAAATACACTGCACAATGAACATTATTAGTATTGCAGTTGTTGGATAGAGTCTCTGGTCGTGCATCAGTGAGCCTTGAAAAATAACTTTGAACTCGAAAAACTCAAAGGTGAAAAGTGGAAAGTGGAAAGTGAAGAATGAAAAATGATAAGTGAAAATTGAAAATTCTTTCTGACATTCTTACATATCATCACACAACGTTGTGATGTTTTAACCAGTGTGCGTCAGTGTGTTTGTCGATAACAATGCGCACTGGCGCACTTTCTGAAAATTTACTTCCTAAGGCAATCAATTTTCGAGTTACATTCTTTTCTTCAAATGTTTGTGGAGTGTCATGGCGGTAATGTCGTTAGGAGAACGGGACCAGGAATGCCGTAAAGTGACGACGAAACACCGTCATTGTCGGATCGTCATTCCACTTCCTGGTTCCATGTTAGCCACTAAAGAACGCAAAAAAGGCAGAATGAGAAGCTGACTACGAAGAACTTTGCCAACTCAGAAAATTCCCTCGATGCGGTGAGTTAAGAAAATAATATTAATTCTGCTGTAAATTCCACTCAAGTTTGTTTATTCAATTTTTGAACTGAAATCACCCTGGGAATTTTCTAGTATTAAGTAGGGATTTTATTTTTTCATGTGAGTCTAAAGTCATTAAAATGATTTATATTATTTCCACGTCACCGGAAAAGCGAATTCGGAGCTACATCTTTTTTCAAAGTAAGCGGACTGGAGCGGACTACCAAATTACGGTTTGGCTCTGAGAAGAGACAAGAGTCAAGTTTTTTTTTATCAGCTGTGACGAAATCCGCCGAACAATCGACGGAAAGAGACGATCCCTTCAGACGTCCTGTGGCATAGTAATCGCCATGTAGTAGCATATTATTTTTATCTCAATTTTATTTCATTTTATTGATTCAAGGTCCGAGAATACCGGAAAACTATATAATCTCTGTTAATCTTTTTTTAAACTTTAAATGTATAATGACCGACTTTTTGAAAAACTATTGGTTTTGAGAACAATGTCATAAATATAAATTGCTGGCTCTTAAAGACAGAGGGTTAATGAAAACGTTAAAGGACTTATTTTGCCATCAAAGCAAGATGAGAAAGTTTTCTTCTGGAATTGGAATAAAAGGAAATGGAGTTGACGCAAAAGAAAAGTTTTTACTCTCTTTTGAGGGGAAGTTTATTTTCAACATACAAATTCTACTAGCTGGAGATGCAGGTGTAGTAAAATCTAGAAAAGCCTTCGCAAACTTGTGCCGCGTGTAATTGAATAGGACAATAGGGAGAAGAAGAATAAAGCTCAGTGGGCTTATCCAAGTGCTTTTAATTAAAGCGCTGACTTGCATATGTGCAGTATGGAACAAGTACACTATATGGTAGACCACATTGTCTCACCGGAAATGAGAATGAAATACTCATCTCTTGAAGGAGGAGCACGTTTCTTACACTAGAAATAATGTGAAAAAATTATAGTCTCATGAAATATAATTATTCACTCAATTAATAAGCCAGCAGCCTGATTACATGGTTTACCTGTTCTCTAAAATATTTATAATAAGACGGAGATTTATAATCTTAGATATTTGCGAAGATGGTCGTATGCATAAGCTATCTTAATTACTCACGAGCGTCACAAGTGGTTGAAATAAAATGAACCAGTTGTAATTTTCGGTTGATTATGTTTTTATTCAAGTACATTACATAATTATATAATTTTCAAATTGGTCTTTCAATAGGTATTTCTTGGGAGTCAGAAAATTATTCTGGTTTTCCAGATCGATATTGTTCAATGTTTCCGGGAGCGAGGGGACCAATTTGTCGTCGGGGTGGCCAATTTTTTGGGGGTTTCACCATATCAGTGTGACCATCAACGTACATTACTGCTACGTAACCATCAGACTCAATATGGTCTATCTGGAATATGCGTACTCCTTTCCTTGGTACATAAAAAACGCCATTTGGCAATCTTAGATACCCCTCATTTTCGGGTGGCGGAGGCCGCATCATTTGTGAACTCAATTCTACAAGAAAAACAAAAAGTAATAATATTAGATTTTTAACTTTTTGTACGTTGTCAAAATAACTTTTAAGGGCATGTAGAAATTTTGGTGTGGTCCTGATCTGGTCAATTCCCCATCAAGATTAAAAAAATATTCTCGATTCACTATTTGAAATATTTTATTACTAACTATAAATTATAACGAAAGAGATATTAATTATATCGAAACAAGTTTTACGAAATTTTTAAAGAATTAAAAAATAATTCACGTGATTTTTAGAAATTTCACAAGATTTCAAACACATCAAGATTTTTTAAAGATTTTCAAGACAATTTAAAACGACTTAAATAGGTTTAAACTTAATTTAAAGAATCTTACAAGAATTTCAAGAGTTTGAAGTAATTCAACAATTTTGTTGAAGTTTTTAAGGTATTTTAAATGATATTAAAGAATTTTCAAAAGATTTCAAGTGATTTAAAAAAATTTAAGTGGATTTTAAGAGTTTTTTGAAATTTTAAATATGTCTGAGAGAATTCAATTGAATTTAAAGAGTTTTTAAGGAATTTAAAAAAAATTCAAAAAAGTTTCATGATTTTTAATGATATTAACAAATTTTGAAGGCTTTTAAAAGAATATACAAAAATTGTAGAATTTAAGAATTCAAGAAATTACAAAAATAAATATAAATAATAAAATAATAATAATATTAATAATTAATTAATTTAAAAAAATTTTTTAGAATTGCATATTTATCATATTTACTTTTTCTGTTTATTCTGTATCTTGTGGTTTGTATCTTATTTTCCTCTTGGTACGTAAAATGAAAATTGACAATTTTGGAAAATAATGGACAAATCAAGTGAGAAAAATATATTATTTATAAAAATATGATCCTTAAAAAATGAAAAATTTAAAAAGTAAAGTGGGAATTAAACACCGAAAATTGTCGACATTTAAAACACATCTAATATTTTTCATTAATTTTAATATAATATTATATTATGGAAATACTTACGAATGGAATTAAGGAAAATCACAAATGTAAGGAGTAGACTGCCAATTACGATTTTCATTTTTTAGATAGAGAAGTACTGCTAGAGTTAAACAAGAAACTTTGAAGAGTTTTTGGAAGAGAGTGATAAGGTTTTTTAAGGATATTTGATATATATATATGCAATATTCTGGGACTGATATTTGCGTCAAGTGAATTTCCCCACTACATCAAACATCATTTTTCATATACAGAATATACAGAATATTTATAGGTGTTGGGAGTGTGTAAATAGAGGAAGTTGCAATATATGGTATTGCAATAGGTGGGAGACTTAATTCTGTATTTACTCATCACAATCATGGACAATTTTAAGTCGCAAATTTTTTATCTTATTTACATCTTTATTGAATTTTAATACAATATTACTTCTCAAATATTTTTTCCCAAACTTAAGCAATTTTATGAACGTAACAAAATACCATAAAATTTTAATAGACTTTTCATGAAAAAAATCTATTTTATTTTTAAAATATTGAGAAATGATTCAATATCTTTCAAAAAATTATAATATCATATTATTCCTATATATTATTATATTAAAATATGTTAGGTTTTTTTGAAAAAAACTAAGTCATTTACCTCCGTCTGTACGAAAAAGAGGTAATTGGCTTAGTTTTAGCAAAAAACATTTTTTAACTTTTCGTAACAGAATTGAATTTTGTTTAAATTCTAATGGTGCTCATTTTGAAAATATTTACCATTGACCTGTGTCAGTGTTAATGTTTCTTTGAAAAACTGCAAATGCAAAAAATGACAGTTGATTAGTTTCAGTAACTCCTTTATGGACACCCTGTATATAACTTATATCTTGATGGCATAATTAAAATTATATGACGTGTTATGTTTAATACTTAGATATTGCTATTAGGTTAGATCTTATATCAAGTCTAAAAGTATGAAACCGGAATTTTTGTAAAAATTACACGTCTGTTGTATGAAAATGATCAAAAATATTTTATTCAAAGTAATCTCTATTGCCAGTATTATCCTACGGAACGCCTCGATCGTTTCCCTGACCCATTTTACTGTGTGCGATGGGGCATTATCGTGAAGAAAAATAATTTTGTAAAAAAATAATTCTTCGATAATCCGGTCGTTTTTCTTGTAATGCTCAATTTAAATCAATCATTTGCTGTTGGTAGCGATTCGTGTTGACAGTTTCACGATTCGATTAAGAAATGACTTTCGTTTGGATCTGTCGAGCAGAATTTTGCAGGTGATTTTCCGAGTTCTTGTTGAGTTTGAGTATCGTCCGCAAATCGTAGTTCGTAAGCACAATACATTAGTATACACGGTATACACTAGTATATCAAAGTTGGGTTGTGTCTCCTGAAAATCCTTCTCAGCTGATAGAGGAAGAAGATGGCGCTGCAGCAGCGGTCATACGGTCCCTAATCTGATGGCAAGCACCATCTATTGGTAAATTCCGGTTTCATACTTCTAGACCTGGTAGTCGTAAAATTTGGAGACTAGTTTTCTCCTTTGAGAACACTGTTGGTTTATCTTATAATTTTATGGCTAAATTGAGTTTCTAAAAGATTATGTACTAAACCTTGAAACAGACAGTATTTTAAAATGTAATATAAAAACCATTGTTGAATTTACAAGCTACGAAACACATATATTGCCAAAAATAAGCATGAAATAAATAATATGTTTTCAGTACTAAGTATACAAAGAAATCAAATTGAAAGGAAGTTAAGGCTCCTTCATGATTTTGCAAAGTCTACTTTCCAAATCTTGTCTCTTTCTTTTCGCATCTAGTTTCAGCGATTTAGCAGATTTCTCCCCTTTACTTCTAAATTCGGAAACGCTTAAATTGATATGCTAAATTTGATGTACCTGTTTTGATGGCTCATGTGGTAGACAGTTCAGAAAAACGATATATATGACATGCGGTTCATATAGAATAGGAAATTGAAGCTATCTTGCCTGAAGCACATGTGTATGTGGCGCCATAGAAGTTACAATAGCTTCTTGTATAGATACCATTGTATATGTGTTTTATCGTGTGAGTGTGTTTAGTATTTTAGCGTGTAGTGTGTGATGCTATAGTAGCAAGAGATGGTTCTGAATGGACTTTGATGTGCTGTGAGAAACTGCATAGATAGAGCTGCTGTAAAGGTCGTACCGATTCAACATTATCCTGCACTCCACATGCAATTCAAGGAGAAGTGCTCACATAGTCAACGCCTTGAGAGAAGTGTCTAAGGTGTCAATTCAAAATGCTCTTATCACTAATGTGACACCGTTCTTCCTTCTACAAAGCTATCATGTCATGTGTTTCACTGTTCCAAACTGTTAGAGCTTTGATAAAAGGATTTTAACATAAAGTTCTATGTATGACTTTAACATAAGGTTCTTTGCATTCTATTAGTGATGTACGACTAGACAAGAACTTCTTAGTTCTCGCTTGTCATCTTGAAATTTTGAAAACTTGAACATCTGGAAATTGTCAAGAAAAGTCGAGATATTAAGCGAGCCATTCTTGACTTTATCGAACTGTCTAATATAAATTTTAAACTACTAGGTTATTCCTTATTTTTCTTATGAACCACATTTTTACTAGAAGTTATATTAGTAATACAATTATTTATCTAAAGACATCAATTCTGAAGATCACTACCCTCTATAAAGGACTGTTACCCTTTCTAAAATTTCTCCCCCTTTCACAAGATACCTTCATCTCGTGAAAGGTTATTTTCTTTCCATAGTTTGTTTGAATAAGAGACATTTTTTATGACGTAATATGATTTATTATTTACACTGAAAATACAGTATTTCTTTGGATGATAATTTTCAAAGAAAGTTTATACTGAATAAACTTCGTTTCGACTAAAATTGCAAGTTTTAAATAAAAAAAAAATTCCTGATGAGGTCCTTCAGTTCTTATGCATGCAAGTTTTTATCTCAGTTTCCTGAGATTTGTTGAGGCACCTGACCCACATAGACAAGTAGAACTTTAATAATTACATCAATCACTGTCGCTAAGAATTCTTAATTATGTCGAAAGCATATTTTTAGAATGAACGCGAAATGTCGAAGCTTAGCTCTCACTAAAAAACTTGTTATCAAATTAATTTCATATTTTTTTACTTGTGGCATCGTCTTTGGAATAAAAGGTTCTAGTTAGTTGATTTCATCATTTTTGTTACATTCCTATCCTATTGTAAGACTCGGATGAATGGAAAGAAGAGGGCGGAAAATGAGCTCGAGAAAATTAGAGCATGGCCGGAGGAGTAACCCCTCGCGACGCAGCGTGCGAACGCGGAATACGACCGATGGTTAAGGGTCCCTCTAGAATAGGATTTACACTGGAAGCCCCATTATTGAAAACTCAATTTCTGCGTTCATAGAACTTGGGTTCTTTCTCGAATTTAGAAGAGGAGAGGATAGGCGTTAAAAGAGTCGCCGCGAGCTCGGCAGTACCGTAGCCACAAAGTGCGCAATACCCTAAGCGGAAATTTGGTTATTTCGCTTCAGTTCACCAGTTGAAATACTGGTACATACGGCTCTGACTTAGTTACGAATTCGGAAACTCGATTATTGCAAACTGACCTGAACGGACCAACCGGGGCATAGTTACAATCGGGGTTCCAGTGTAATTTTGCTGATACACTGACGCGTGTTTCAAATGCTTACGTGCTGACGACACGAATGGCCGCGAACGGGCTACTGTCTGCTACTGTCGTACTATCACCAACTGTTGAAATATTTTACGTCTCGTTTTCCACTGTTCCAATTGTTAAGTATGTTCAGTGTTCGAAACGTAAAATATTTCAACAGTTGAAGTAGTGCGAAAGCAGCCCGTTCGCAGCCATTCGTGACGTCGTCAGCGTTTGGATTGCACGTCAACGTTACGCGTCAGCGTAAGAGCAAAATTAAATTCTATTGTAGAAGGACATAAAGCACCACTCGGTAACGTATCCGTACTCCGTACGGCACGGACGGTGGTTCTCACCACACATCACCATTTATCTGTGGTAGCACAGTCGATGGTATACGAGGGTTGTCTGAAAAGTTTCCGACCTAGCTAAGAAACATAAGATTTTTCCGCAAAATCATTTTTATTTTTCAACATAGTCACTTTTTATGGGGGTCAAAAGTCACTGGGGTCGGAAACTTTTCAGACAACCCTCGTAAACACTCGACGGACTAACGGTTTGAGAAAATAGCAGACAAAAAATGTAGAAGTTCCGATAGAGAGGGAGTCTCGTCTATGCCGGTGAAAATTCGAAGATCAATTATCTTGTAAGTCGATTCCGCGGAATCGATTCTTTGATTCCGATTAGGTATTTCACATTACGACATAATAATCCAAAATGGCCATACGCTGGTGCATAAAGATTGGCACCAAATGCATGGAACTGAACTTCATTTCTTTAATATCTTCATAAAAAATCATTTCTTAACATTTTAGTATTTGGAAAAAAGTTTTAGTTTCTAAAAAGCTATTTAATAAAATAGTAAAATAGATAAACTTTTTTATTTCGATTTTAATATATTTCTCAGAAACTAAAACTACTTTTTAGATACTAAAATGTTGAGAAATGATTTTTTAAGAAGATATTAAAGAAATAAAGTTCAGTCCCATGCATTTGGTGCCAATGTTTATGCACCAACGTATGGTCATTTTTGATGATTACGTCACAACGAATTCCGAGATTCCCCCACTTCTCAAAAATCCCGCTAATATTCAAAATTTGAAATGGTATAGGCAGTATTTGGAAGGGTTTCTTGCGAAAATTAAAAACAATAAAATAAATACAAATTTCAATACTTGTTTAAATGGTCTTTTGTATAAAATTTATAATCTTTAATTCATTTTTTGTACACCTAACAGAAAAGACCTCCAATGAAATTACCGAAACTCGCCAATGGCCAATCATAGTTAACCTTTGGTTAACAAAGTGAGAAATAGTAATGAAAGAGAGCAAGAGAGAAGTGAGGGGTGAGTGGGAGTAAAACGAAAACTGCGCTTTGGCCCTGGCAAGGAATTTAATCATAAAATTTTCGTAATGAGTTTATTGATTAGAGTTGGTACACATTGGTACACAAATTCCAACAAATTCGTACTAGACACCAAGGTATATGTCGTTCGTCACGTAGGCCAAAAGCCTAAGGAGAATTATTTGTATTTTTAAAGTGGTAGTCAGAGAGCTCGTATTTAACCGCAAATATTTTCTTAGTAGCTCTCGGTATAAGCCTTGGCTTATTATTACATTTTCATGTTATGCATTTCCTTTATTGTTTACATTTTTCTCTTCTTCTAGCAGTTTTCTACCATCCATTCACACTTAGTTTCCGCTTTGAATAAAAAATTATACACAAAACAATCATTTTACTGGTTTCCTTATTATTAAAGCTGTCTGATGGTCTCCACAACAATAAGATGTTGCAAGCACTTGGATATGTAACTTCGAAAGCACAAGACATCCAAGGCATTACTTAAGATTCAATTGAATGTGCAAAGACGCTTTGAGAATTTAATTAAATGAAAATTTAATTGAAAGTTTAATAGGCAGATAGACAACTATACTTCTAAGTAGCCCTTGAAATATGAAGTGAGGTTATGAGGAATAGTAAATCAACTTTCATCGTTGAAGAAATTCGAAAATGTTAATTAAACAACTTTTCATTCAGAACATCATAAGAGTCGAATTCCTTATTCCAGTTTCATGATCGTTCAGCTTTTACGTATTTTGCTTGAACACTTGCTATTTAGAGACCTTTTTAAATCTTGAAACCGATTTGTGATATTTCGTGTATTAAGAACTGCACGAAATCTAAGTTTCGGGCAATTTTTCTATTTTGCGTTAGACTAAATAGAAATATCAGCAGAGATCCGGTGGCAAGTTAACCACATAGTCACGGCAATTGCGTTTTTATGAAACGAGAAACGAGGTCGTGTCACCGGAGTATTTTCTTTATATGTGTTTATATGAGAATAATACATTGAAACAGTGAGCGATTAGTCGTCTGTCAGAGTTCTAGTTGATCGTTTATATAATTGCTCGTGACAAGAGTCGATACAGGAAAAAAAAAATGTCACAAGAACTTTAAATATCTCAATTTCGAAGTGATGTATATCCAGAAGCCAAAATTATACAACAAAGTAAAAAAATAGACTAGAAAAAGTATTAGGTAACTTTTTAACCGTAAATTAATTTCGTATTAAAAAATATATTTAATTAACATGTAAAATCTGAGGTGATTATTTCCCTACTCAAAACTAATAAATTATTAACTTTAAATATGATTTATGTTTTAATTTTTGCGTTTCATATTTAAATTCCTGCAGTTATTTCACGTTTTATTACATAAATGTTAATTTTTATTTTCCCTCTGTTAATTATTATTCAGCACAGACTATTGTGAAACCTTGAAAAATATCAACTAATAATACGTTATTATATCATGACTCATTTTATAAAATCGCCTCATTTCTCGTCGTAAAACTGCTAGCAGTATGGCGTTTATAATTTCCGTGCGAGACATTTGGAATGACAATAAAAATGATGAAGGTTATAAATATCTATGTGTAAAAAATTGAAAATGAAAAATTAGTGTCTTTTGGCTCAGGTGCACTTTTCCTTTTTTTATATAAACTTTCTTCCGAGCTTTCTTCATCCCGCATCCATCATTATTTATAAAAAATAACCTAGTAATAATGTATCTTTGACAGTTCAAAAAGGTCAAGAGTCAAGAATCTCTTGTTTGATCGATGTCGACTACTTTTCGTGAAAAATTCCAGACACTGGAAATTCAAGAGTTGACAATTGGAAGCTTTTTCTAGAATTAACTTCTTCAAATAATTATATACTTTCAAAGTCTTTTTATCTTGAAAAAGATTTATTTAAATGTTGCTCTGAACAATGGAAAAGATTATAAGCGAAAACCGTAATTGCGTTGGTGAATAAATATTTTAAGAATAGAAAAATATGTGAATTGAGAGGGAAAAGTAGAGATTTCGGCCTTTTTTTTCCTTATAATATTTTATACAATACAAAACGAAAAAATATGAATTTGAAATTGGAATTGGGGCGGCTTCTGCGAAGAAGCCTAGTGGAAATCCATGCGAAAAATCTGTCGCTCTTTTTCGCTGAATGCTCGTCACTCTTCGACGATAATGGCATTAGAGAATTAAAAAAATAGACGAGTAAAAGGCTTCTGGAAGCCTTATTCTGTTTCTAGTTACTAGTGGCTACTGGCCCATCAAAGGGCACACAGTGAAAAAAAGAGAAAAGTTTCATCAACGAGTGACTTTAATTAAAAAACAGTGCTATCATCTTTCTCATTTTGAAAATTTTCGAACTTACTTGCGAAAAGGAACATGGCTGAGGAAGAAAATGAACGTGAAGAGGGTGAAGGGTGAGGATCAAAGTTTAGATCCCCCTTTCGGTTCCATATAGAAAGAAATATAGTAAAAATTATTATTTTTAACATATATTTTGTATCACATCCATCTTACGCTATTCTTTTCTAGCTTTTTTCCATCTTTGTTAGTTATACTCTAATTTCAAAACAGAAATCTCATTATCCTTTTGCTATGTGCTTTTTCTCTCCCTCGTTTCTGCTTTTTCCCCCCATCACAAGTTAGACGAATCTTGACTTTTTCATTTGTGAGGTGATGTCGTTCCTGAGCGGAAATTCTTAGAGAAGGAAAAATCGAAAGAAGCATAAAAGAGGAGAAACGAGTCTCGTTCCTATGCTCGTTCCTATCCAATTCGCATTTTTATATTCTGGCGTTTTTCCCAGATTTCAGAGGCGAAACTCTTAACAGGAAAAGTTTTTAAATAATTTCGGAAAAATCGCTGTTTTATAAATAGACATTTTAATTTTAATTTTTTTTTAATTTTACATTTTACACAAAAGTTTGAGAAAGTCATGAATTTTATTAAGTCGGACAGAGCAGAGCCGAGAGAAATCAACCTGTTTAAGTTATAGATTCAAATCTGCTGGAAATTTCTGCTATTCTAACAAATACGTAAATTTTACAGAAAGGCTTCTGTTAGAGTTATCTGCTAATGTAGCAGAAAAAATCTGTTATATTTACAGCT
>JAUESI010000028.1:3596613-3638006 GCA_032275145.1 Synergus laeviventris | reverse complement strand
TTTCTAGTACATTTAAATTAAATACAAAATTCTCGAATAGTTATTACTAAATTGTTCAAACTTAAATATCATTACTCGTATTATACAATATGTGTTGCATGCACATTGCACACCAATTCATCTCCAACTAAATTCTCTCTGTCTCTCGCTAACACTTTTGCACTCTTTCATCCCTGATAATCCTCTTTACTTAAAAAGGGTTTTTCTGCAACTTTTATCAACCTGTGGGGTGCAAATATATCCCGGGAATAACATTCAGGGAAGGGAAAAAAACCTACCTCTCCTAAGCTTGGATTAAACTTAAATTATCGGTTTTCTTCGAGCAGTAATCGCGACGGATTTTTTCTATTATGAAAAACAAACAAAAGCTTCTTTTGGCGTTTAATCTTTTTCCATATATATGAGTAATTCAAAAAAAGAATAGTGCTATCGTTGTATTGAAAATGGACCAGCAAATTTAACATCTTCTCCAATTAGTCTATAGAAAATCGAGTGAACTCATCGAGCAAATGATCACTTTGTAGATCTTTCATTATATAAGAAAGTTCTGGAAAGCGCTAAGGGAAAACGCTTTGAAAGAAACTTTAATATTTCTTTCTTAATAAAAAAAAAAAAAACAGAGTTTCAAAGTTTATGCTGGTGGAGGCAATAAAAAGTATAAGTGTTGTTTTCCTTTGAGGCTGCCCATCAGAAACAGTGAAAGCTTCTCTTTTCGCTCGTTGCCGTTTCTTTTATCCCTCGTAATCCTTTTAGATAGTAACGACTTTCCTGGCCTTCTTATCATACTTGGGGAGATTAAAAACTCATGCAGCTTCCGCCAGGATGAGCATGACAAAAAAATGTATGTCTTCAGCACGTGCCCGCAATGTACAATATAAGTACATTGTAAAATGTACAATTATGTAGCAGATACACACACATATATATATATATAATATATACGAAAATTGTATATTCATGCATTGCATAAGCAGCATATCGCATATCCGAGAGGTCTGGAATAAATTGGCTGAAACTTTTATATAAACAGTTGCCGTTTCTCACGGTACTCTTTTTAACGTTCACCTTTTGCTGCGAGCACTCCTCACAAAGTGTATATTAAATGAGGTAGCATCAAAGAATAGATTAAAATTCAACATCAGAAGTCGTTTTTTCTATGATCTTAAAAATTACTTTGGTTTCGATGAAAAGTCAGCTTTAGAGCTTTTCTACTCTTCTGTTTTTTTTTAAATTTTATTTTCGCTCGATAGGTCAGAATTAGAAATTAGTGAGATTTAACAGTGCGTTTATAACAACAGGAAATTCAGCAAAACAGAACTTTGAGAAGTTTTAAAGGTTTTCGAGAAATATAAAACTCATGTAATTTTCGGGACTGAAGATTTATAGGCTTTAATGAATTTTAAGAGATTTCGTGGAGGTTTTTTTATCTATTAAAATCTTTAAAAATCTCTACTATTAGTATAGGTATACATTTTTGAAATTAAAATAATGAAATTTTATTTTATCAAGATAATCTAGAGATTAAAAAAATGTTTAATTATGAGATTATTCTTTAATATATATCGTAATCGTAGCAAAAGAAAATATGTAAATTATGATTGTAATTTATGCAAATAAGTAGAGTAGTCATACAACATATATATGCACAGGCGGCAGCCTTCATCCCTCAATCACAATGTACACGAGCAAATCGATTCAGTCTTTTTCCACTCTTTTTCGTTTCTCTATTACCCCTTTTTCCTTTTCCCACCCTCTATAATTTTTTCTCTCTTAATCTCTTTCTGTCTTTTTTTGCCTTTGTCATTATTCCACCACCTCCGGGAATCAATTATCAAGGCTTGAGAAACACGTAACGAGCAGTAAATCTCGCAGTCCATATAATGAAGGCACTGTAGAAGAACTCGATCTGACTCAATAAAAATGAAGACCCACGCTGTTTTCATTCATAATACCAGGGAAAAGTGTCTCGTAATTATCGCGAAAGCCTCTTTCAACTTTTTCTTCCAAACGAAGAGACAGGCCACAAATTTCTGATATAATAATAACACTGCCCTACATAAGTTTTGCGAATAAGATGGCACTTAGTATTTCGTATTGAACACGAATCTGAGTTCAAACACTTCCCATCACGTCACGTTTTTGAGAAATTGTAGAGTTGCACTGGATATTAAATCATAATTAATCTGCTATTTAACTCTGGCTGGACTATCTTGACATTTAGGTAGAATATCCTCAGATAATACATTTTCCGTTCGATGAGAAGTCAAAATTTTGTTGAATTGCCCAAATATTGAAAGTTCATCGCCAAGATGCAAACTGCTTACTGTATCCAAATCCACACTGGTATAAATTAAATAAACATACATTAACTATGTTAGAAAAGTGTAATAATAATAAGTCTAATAAATTTAGATTTTTTAGGTTATAGGTTTGCCAACGTATTTTAGACATCATTTTGCACTAAGGTATATAGAATTAATCCTTATAGCTCCACAGGACTATGCGAGGATCACAATATTATAAGTATATATAATGTGTGCAGATGCACACACAGTATCCATGGTTATAATCCAAATTCTGATCAATAACGCGATCAATTATCGAACCAAAGTCCGTTGAAGCACTCGCAGACGGACGCTGCGCGCGCACGAATGTTTCACATATGAGATATTAAAGTTTAATATCTCAAATTATAAGAACGTTAATATCTGCTGTTATTAAAACGTAATATCTCTAAAAAGTCGATATATTACGCGATAATATCCAGATTTTTAATATCCAATTCTTAATATCCAGTTTTCTCCGTGTGAACATGCTACAAACTTTGCTAATATCACAAATTATAGGCTGAAGCAAAAGCCCCTTCAAATAAGCCGCATGCCAAATTAATCGCAAGCGCCTTTAGAGCGGGGAGTGTGTTTTTGACAATTGCGAATCCAAAATGGCGGACGATTATTTGATTTTTTTTTCATTTTCTTCCTCCACCCTTAAACAAAAACATACTCTCAACTCTAAGTGCGCACACGATTAATTCGATATTAGCGAAGTTTGTAGCATGTCATGGTTCAGTTCTACAATTTTTCAAAAATGGCTAAAAACGTCATCTTATTCGCATTAAAAAAATTTTTATTTGCAGAGCAGTGTCATGAAACGCTCGACATTTATTACTTTGACAAACCACTTATCTTAAAATAATCCCTTGGATCTTCTCGTCAAAGCGAGCTTTCATTGATTCCAGTTTGTCTTTGAATTTCCTTCTGAAACAGAAATGGTAAAACCAGCTATTTTTAAATATTGGAATAAATTCATTGTCATCTTTCATTTTTTTCTTTCCTCTTTTTTTTGGTTTTATTTTTTTTTGCTATAAAATTCTAAAAAATATTTTTGTAAGTGAGAAGATATCACAGTCTTTTACAAAAATCAGGTTTATATTGTGTACATAAAACCCGTATTTTGTTTTAATTCTGGTTCCATCCGAAATAACAATCTGAAGAATCAGTATCTCGTGTGCATTGTAGGTTGCTCGGAGTGCCAATGAAGCTAGGACATCGAGTTCGTTACACGGAGGGAACAAATTTGAGATGCCGCGAAGACCCGAAGCCCGATTCGGAGGACAGGTTGGCATTCGGAACATGAATCGTTGAGTAAAATTCATTTGGCAATTTTTTTCTCAAATTTAATATCCAATGGTGCTTAAATATTATAAATTTATTTATCATAGCCGTGCAGTGTTGCTGCAATATTTTATTGTAAAATTTTTTTAAAATTATGCATTTGCCATTGGTATGTGAAAGTAACTTCAGGCGTTTGCAGCAGAGTATTAAAAATTCATTAACTTTGCATCACTCTCAACAATTTTGTATCACATTTTCAGGAATTTTCCAATAATCTGATATTTCACTGAAAATAAAAGTTGAATGAAGATTTTGAAATAAAAATTGAATGGATTTTAAAAGAGGGTAAATGTTAATCTCATCTTCAATACTGGAAGGTACTTAACCATATATCCTATGGTTATATCTTACTTGCTGACTCGTTAATTAGCGTAATTACTTTACCATTTAACCGAAAATTCAAAATTCACGCAATTAATTAGAGAGATTGCAAACAAGCCCTGAGTTTGTTCTAAAGGGTAATTAAGTAGTTGTTGATTGATCATAGTCGACGTCTTCAGCAACTTCCCTGCGCTGCACCTTTTGCGATCATTTATGTTGGGTTGAAGTTTCTCACAGTTTTCAGGCACCGGAAACTCATTCAGTATACACTACCGTGTTTACTCTAAAAATGGCCGTCAAGAAACAAAGGCAAAACTTTCAGTAATTTAATATTATCCTCATTTTCCGCAAATATGTTCTAAACTCCTGCAAAATTCATACATTCGTCGAACACAAATGTTTCTTTTTGACTCGCGAGAAAATATAATTAAAAACCTGGAGAGAAATAAATAGGGGAGAATTTTTTCGGTGAAATATATGCCCGGAAGTGCTGGGATAATTTAATTATGGAAGCATTAATTTAATTAGTCTTTCATTACAATAATTATTTTACGTTAATGTTATCCTTAATGACGTCCTACGTTTTTCAAAAAAACTCGTTTTCAGGATTAAATTGGTTTGACCTGATTCTGTTCTTATGTTTTTCTTTCTTCTTCTTTTTTGAAAGAAGGAATGGAAACATGCTCTTGTGGATTTTAGATACAACGGTTTCCCGAAGGATTGCGTCGAGGTCAATTGCGCAAAGAAGAATGGAAGTCGAGAGGCTCTAGGCTGATAGGCAGCAGTTTAGGATCAAAGTAAAACAGAAAGCCAAATCAAAAGCGCCTGCGCGGGTTTTGCCCTTAGGTAGATTTGTATTCGTTGATATATGTGTGCATCTATGTGTACTTAGGCAGGGGTGGCAGCTTCGAAGTCGCTCTTCCTCGTTAATAATTTAATTGCATCTTCTTTGATGAGAAGAAGAGAATATACCTTGTAGGCCAGAGGGCTTTAATCGATAATAATAGCGTCAAAGGTCAATAATTAAAGTAAATTAGGGCTTTAAACTTTTTATGGGAAAATTTTTAATTCGATCTCTTAATAGTCACATTTTGATTCGATACACTTATTTCAGCGATGCTCTAACTTCTTTAACCCTACTAAATAATAGTTAACATCTTTCTCCTCAAAATATGCGTCTCTGAGGGCCAGATCTGGTGAATACGGTGGGTCTTAAACCAATTCCAAGTGCAATTCGTGAATTTTAGCCATATCGATCACCAAAGTGTTTCTTTTTCTAAAAATACGGTCGCTTTTTTAGAATTTCTGCCTTTTCCTTATCAAGCAATGATGCGTAATACTCTCCTGTTATTGTTTTACCTTTTTGAAGATAATCGATCAACACAATCCCGTAACTATCCAAAAAAACAATCGCCATCACTTTCACGGCCGATGGAACCGTCTTTGCTTTTTTCGGAGCAAATCCGCCCTTAGCAATCCACTGACTTGACTGTTCTTTCGTTTTAAGAGTACCTATAGTGGCGAATCCAGGTTTCATCTACAGTTATGAATCGATGCAAAAAATCCAACTCGTTTTGCTTAAACCGCGTGAATAAGGCCTTGGAAATGTTCATTCAAATACGTTTTTAGTCCAAAGTGAGCAAATGCGGCACCCAACGTGAGGATAGGTTATTACGAATATCGATATATCAATCATACCTATCGATATTGATGTTCGATTATCGATACCGAATATCAATATAAAATATCTGGTTTTCTTAGTTGTTTATTAAGAAAGATTAGTCAATAGTTTTTAGCAAATTATTTTTAAAAATGAATAAAATACTGATATTATCCCAAAATTCGATATTTTTATTTTTTCCCCAACCAACTTATGTATATCGGAAAATTTTCAGACAACGCTCGTATGTCCATTAATTTCCACCTCAAAGTATAACTATTTTGCATACACATCATATTTCATATATCGCAACCCTCTTCTCCTAATTTGAATATATCTCTCATTTGACTAATCCTTTTATTTCTTTTGCCATAAGACGCGACTGGAATACTAATATGGTCAACTAAATTCACTACATGAACTCAAGATAATAATTTAATTTCCTATTTAATCATAAAAGTACTAGAGAGAAGAATTTTGGTATTTCAGTTTAATTTTTTTTAGCCTGAGTACTTTTTCCCAGGGGTTGTTATGAGTAAAAATAAGCCCTTGCGTGTAAACGGAGAAGGCGCTCCGTTGGAAATAATAATAAGAGGTATTCGACAAACCAAATCTATTATTGACCCGTATCTTCTCGGAAAAAATATCATTATTCTTTTCACGGAAATGGAGAAATTGCTCAATAAGCTGGTCTTCCATTCGAGTGATTTTCTTCCTCTTACCGATGTAAAAGTCTGCGAATTACGGTCTCCAGTCAGCATCTAGAAAGAAAAATTACTAAAAGTATCTTTATTATAGAAACTAATTATCAAACAAATTAACACAATAAAGAATTTTATTACCATGCGATAAAACGTTTCGCATTCACAATACATCTTTAGAACTCAGGAATGCACAAAGCGAAGGTTATTTTTAGTGCCCTTAAAATTTACCTTGACAAAAATCAGTTATGCACTGTTTTTCACTCATTTCTTCAAGTATATTTAGAAATGTTGACTAGAGTGAAAACTCAAGCTTTAGACTCCAGTTTTAGACTCCAGATTTAGACTCAAGTTTAGATAGAAAGAATTGGAATCAAAGAAATTTCTATCTTCAATACATCTTTTCTTTCACTGGAGATTAAAGATGATAGACTGAAGGGTCGCGGTAAAGAACTTAAAATTTCGATCAATAACGATTATTCCCATCAATAATGATTATTTCCATCAATAATGATCAGATTATTTCCATCACGTCTCGTAGAACTCGAGCAGATCTCAAGCTATTATCGGAAAGGTCCTTATTTACGGCTCCACGCCTGTCAGGTTAATAGTTTGAAACGACGCAAATTGATGGGGTAATGGCAGCTGGAGAGGTGTCTGGTTAAATTCATCTACTTCTCAATATTGAAGACACGATCGCTAATAGAGCACAGAGCTCTAGTCCCTAATAGAGATCAAGTTCCTAATAGCTGCCCCAATAGATCTGCAACAGAGTCCTAATAGAAATCCCATAGAAGCTATTTTAAGATTTTGAATCCGAAAGATAAAAAAAAGAATAGAAATTTCCGAACATTAAACTCTATTTATTCGTTATTTAAATAATCGCCTGATACGGCACTCCGTGTATTATTGTAATAAATAATTGATTTAACCTCCGTAATATGTATGGAGCACTTTATTTTTATTGCTAGATGCAACGACAAACATCCTGCAGGCTCTACAAACGCAGAAAAGGACTTTAAAATAATAGGACTTTTATCTCTACAATTCTCATATAAAATACGATCGAATTACCAGTAATTCAGTATATTCAGATAAAGAGTTATATGCCTTAGTAAGTTTTGCTACAGTAGTTGGGTTTATTACGCGCTCTAAAACTTGTCCAATGTCCATATACCCTACTTTCGTCGCAGTTGAATTTACTACTCTGTCATCGAGATCCATTAACCCTTTTTT
Source organism: Synergus laeviventris (assembly GCA_032275145.1). Taxonomy (NCBI): domain Eukaryota; kingdom Metazoa; phylum Arthropoda; class Insecta; order Hymenoptera; family Cynipidae; genus Synergus; species Synergus laeviventris. Next base: position 3,630,414 of record JAUESI010000028.1, on the reverse strand, counting down.
GAATCTTCACCCTAATTAAAAAAAAACAATTAAAGAGAAATGAATACTATTCCTGATAATTAAAAATAACTCAGTTCCTAACTTTTCAATAAAATTTATTAATCTTAGCGGTCAATCTCGAAACTAAAATTCTAAGAAGGCATTATAGGGTGGAATAAGTCTACCAAATTTAATCAATTTATCTATACAGTATACACGTTCTCGAGGTATGGTAGAATCGCAAGAAAGCGTGCTACACACACTCAGAGATACTTATTCACACACACGCCCCAGCATATGCAGACAATAACTTTCTTAGGACTTCTATACATATATAAAATATAAAAGGTAAGATTGAAGTAAAAATATCATTCAGGAAAGAAAAGAGGAATTTAAAGAAATAGGAAAAGAAATTAAAAGATATAATATAACCGCCTTTTTTCAAGAATCCTCCTACTATTTCTACACTATTTTCCACGCCCATCGCCTTAAACCACTCCCATATAGCTAAACCACGCCCATTGACTACGTTTTGACCACACCCACTTCATTTATATAAATTTAATGAAGGAAAATAACATTTTCTTTTCCCCTTAACTCGACAAAAAAGTGGCTAAAATCATAAATCATACATCTTTACTATGTCGACTCCTATGAAGGGTCAATAAAATGCCCCTCTGTGAGGGGTTCATATACAATACATGAAGGACCTAGGAAGGCTCTACAGGTATCTCTAATCGCCAAAAAAGATTTAAAAAAATTGAAGATAGAAAAAGTACATATTTAAAGTATTTTTTGGTTTATCTTCAATATGGTGATCGGATCCGGAATTTCTTATGTTAAATAATAAAGGGGCAAATTAGGTAGGCCCCAACAAGGGTTCAGATGGGCACACTATTTGCCCTCGTGTGGTCTCTAGAGGGCCAGAATTTAAAAATGGCTAAGCTGTACAATTCCCACACTGGATCTGTTATAATAAATTCAATTAATCTGCCTAAAAATAGGATAGAAAGAACAAATATACTTTCGAGACATTATACCCAAGAGAATCTGTCCTTTTTCTCAAATAGAGTTAAAGCAAACTGTTACCACTAGAAGCAGCACTGTTTTATCTTTACAATTTCAATTTGTATGTCGTGTTTTCCTCGTGAGTGGAAAAGCCCTTGTCACGGAATTTAAGATTCCCATGGAGCTTCCGCCCCTGCCTTAATGTTCACCCACACATGATTCAACCCCGGCAAATAACGGGAAAGACCACCACCGCACATTGCCTAACTACGGCACATAGTCGTCATGCATGCACGTGCGGAGCGTTAGGTATACTCAGGAATTCAAGTTTTTTACGTGTGAGTCAGTCGAATAGGTAGGTATAGGTGTATTCTGTGTGAGGTAGGTAGATTCTCGAAAGGGCGCATGCCTGGCCGAGAAAGAGAGAGAGAGAGAGAGGGGGGAGAGGGAGTGAGGTCGAAAGGAAAACCACGGAGGCAAGAAAGGCATTGGCTCACATCACCCCTCACAGTTTGGCCCACCGACAAACTAAACTCTGGTCACTAGTGCGACTAGTTCACCTTGCATCCGGACGTACGTCCTCCACGGGGTGCACTTGTTCGCGAAACGCGACACGGTACTGTTCGCACCTTTAGCGAAAAATTGCGAGTCCTCGTTGAGGTCGTCGTCGTGGTCTTTGTTAGCGGTGGGTCGCCGGGTCGGGGAGTGCTGCCAGGATCGAAGACGCCCGCGAAGATGGAGACCACCTGAGGCAAGTCCTCCCTCTGTAAGGACCCCACCTTCTCGGACCGGAGTGCTAAAAAAAAGTGAATTCAAGACTAGATTAGGGTGGGAAATTAAATTAGGCTTCTGCCGGATCGATGCCGGTGTTCTCGAGACGAGATCCCTATTGAAAATTGATGTAGAGGAAAATTTGAGGAACGTGGAGAATATAGGAAAAAAACCTTTCAAGGGTCGTATAGAGATCGTTGGTGAATGGTAAAGATTCTTAAGGAGAATTTTACAAGGTTTAGGGGATTTGATTAAAGATTCCTAAAAGGAATTGGAAGGTTCTTGTATGGGTTCATGCGTAGACCAAAAGTGTGACGCAGCCAAAAGGTCATAGTAATTAATGCCTGGCTTTTCCAATGTTATGAACATTTTGTTTTGATTGAACAATTAAGGTGCCCTCCGAAGGATTATATACATAAATATATTGTACAAAAACGTGGTGAATATATGGGAATTTTTTCAAGAATTCTTTATAGAGTATCTGTAAAAATGTTTATGTATCCTCGTAGAGAAATTTGCAAAAATTTATATGAGCAACCTCTAAAAGGAAGCTGAACACGTTTTATACAGAAGAAATTTGATGAAGAAACCTATATATATAAACAAACTTTAGAAAATAGATTTAAAGAAAATCTTTTTTTATTCGTAGCGAAGTCAAAAAAAAATTATTGCCTGTTATAATTTATTATCTCTATTAGAATTATCAATCTATGAAGCCGTCCTCTAATTGCGATAATTATAGGATGATTTCAGTAATTGACATGAATCTTGTTGGACATGTATAAAACAGTTTTCTTGAGCAGTAAACAGTATAAGAATCAGTAAAAAATCAGCTTGGGGAAGAAACTCTAGTTTCTAAAAGATAAAAATTTCGTCAAATCTCGAATTCTCCTCTAGAATAATTTTCAATAGGGAGAAGCGAGTGCCTCCGAGAAAAGTGACCCTTGAGCCGCTCTTGTACGAAGGACGCAGAAGGAAGTAAAGTATCCGGTTAGATTTGAATCTCGTTTACCATAAAGAGTGTTCGCAGTGGCGCGGGAAGGCGCAGGAAGGCGCATAAAGGCGCGAAGCACTTAGGATGGGCTGCAGGTCAGCAGCTGATACCAGGGCGGCGGACAGATGCGATCGAGGGACGTCGTCTTGGAGGAATACGCAGGTCCTGGTCTCCCCTGAAGGTGAGGGGCAGGGTGAAGAGGAGGAGGAGGGAGAAGAGGCTGAGGGCGAAGAGAGAGAAAAATCTTCCCCTCGAAGCTCTAGGAAATTGTCGAGCTCCATATTGTCGAAACAGCCGTTGCCGAGGGCGAGCGGCAGGTCAGGGCCAGCCACCAGGTGAGGATGCAGAGGCTGCGCTCGACCTTCAAGAGGTCGCGCACACCAACTGGGGCAGAAATGAAGTCTCAGTCGAGCCTCGAGGTGCCAAAGCAGGTCAGATCAGCCTCTTTCGATGAAATCCAGTTGGAAGCAAAACGCCACGATGATAACAGAGACCTGAGACCGAAAACCTCATCTTCATCATCTTCTTGTTCACCAGTAAGATCCCAGGACTCGTCAAGAAGGTTCAACACTTTAAGAGTCCCACAATTGCAGAGTGGTCAAAGGTCGAAGAGTTTTGATGTTTGTGAGAGGACCTTGTTTCAGGATAGACCGTTTGTAAACCGGAAGCCGGAACCACCTCTTATTCAAGTTTCTGGTTGCTACCATTGTGCTTGTGTTGAGGAGTACAAGAGCCTCTACAAGAGTAGAGATGATGATGACTCTTCGAAAGAAGAAGAGGAGGTTGATGATGAGGAGATGTCGGAGATTATTCAGGTTACGGAGGACGAGGATGATGCTAGTTGTGATTCGAGAAGGGAGGGGAGTCCTGAGATTAGGGTGACGCTGATGACATATTCGGAGAAGACATCTTCTGAAGGTGAACCTGATTCTTATGAGACTGGGGAGGGGATTGAAGTTCCTCCTAGGGAGAGGAGAAGGTCTATTGGAAGACTTTCGAGACAAGAGGCTCTTACCTCTTTTCCATTGGAGTTCCCGTCAGTTGTTGGATCTAATTATGAGGACGAGGATGACGATGATGACGAGGAAAATAACGAGATTGCGGAAAAGAACAAACTTGTAGTTAGAGATATTTTCTTGACTGTTCCGGAGTTGAAGAGAGATCGAGCTGCTTCGGTGGACTCCTGTTTTAATAATAATAAGAATGGGAAGAGTGATGATTGTGATTCTTTGGTTGTACCCCAGCAGAACATCAGATCCAAGAGCGTCGACATCGTCCTGCCGACGGATATTCAGACGAGATATACTGCTCTTTTGCCTGGGAACGAGGCTTTTAGAGGGTGGGTACGTTAGAGGTTGAATGGTAATGGGTCATTCCAAAGATTGAAGCAAAAAAAAAGTAGGATGAAAATCGAGTGACAGATTATATGGTTCCATTATAGTCATTTTCCTTCCAAGAGAGTCTCAACAATTTTTCTCATAACTCGAAAACTACTGAAGATATTTTCAATTTCTTCGACTCATTTCAAAGCTGAAATTCGTATCATCAATTGGGGAGTTTGAGAAAATGTTTGCAGAATTTTCTTTCTAAAGCAAGCCGCAAAAAATCTTTGGAATAACTCTTACGAATCTTGATTAGGCTATTCATTTTGGATTCTTCTTAAGTTGTTTTTCTTTTATCAAAAAGTTACTAATAAATTTGCCCACCTCTGTGAAAAGAACCTTATCCTAAATCTTCTCTTTTATCATTTATCTGATTTATTAACCTCGGAAATTGTCTAAACTTCAGATATTGATCTCTCTACTCATACCTTTACCCCTCATAGTTTCATACTATAGGGTGTCCCAAAAGGAGTTACTGAAACTAATCGAAAGCGATTTGTCGCGTTTGCAGTTTTTGAAAAAAACATTAATAGCGTTTGAAAGAGAAAAGATTGAAGTTTTATTGGAGTATATTTAAAGTGCAAAGATGCGCTTTTGTATGGCGATATTTCATTAATAACAAAAATTGAAAAATTCACAGAAGTAAATGGTAAATATTTTCAAAATGAGCTTGTGATGCCATTCACAGTTTGAGGACTCTCAACATAGCAATGATGTTTGAAGTAGCCCCAAAGGAAAAAGTCACAAAGGTCCAAATCCGGTGAATATGGTGGCCATTCTAGTCTTCCTCGTACAAATTTAGGGTATCTTAGACCGATAACTCGAGTATCATGAAAATTCTTCACCAAGCCTTATTTCTTTGCATAAGGAAAGAATTTGGTTTCCAGAAGGTTCTTGTAAGTCTCGCCTGTGACCATCGATTCAAAACATTGAAGGTAAATTCCTTTTACCGAGATTGCTGCCCATACTGAAATCTTCTAGGGGTGCAAAGGTTTGGATATGAAAACAGATGGATTTTCTGTATCCCAAAGTCGATAGTTTTGCTTGTTAACATAGTCATTCAAATAAAAATGTACTTCGTCTGTAAAAAGTATCATTTTTTCGCCAAGTTATCTGTCTCCAAACATTCCAGTTGTCGTTTTGCAAAATTCCACACGCTTTCCCATAGAACGTTCCGATAACAGCTGATCAGAACTTATTTTATACGGATGTATTTTTAGGTAGTCTGTAATTTCCTCGAGATTTTCTTCTGTGGTCACTGCACAGGTTGGCCTGATACAAACTCGATTAAAATTATCGGCAATAAGGTTATGTGCAACTGTCATAACAAGACCAAAACAACACGACTGCCAAACAAGTACCTACAAATGTAAATATTCCTGTCAAAACTACTTCTTCGTTGTTTTCACTGCTCCAAACTATACGAATCAGCAAAGATTTCCGACAATTACTTTTTTAAGTCCACTTTAAACACACAATTTAAATAATTTATTTTTTTATACGAGTAGCCAGAGAGGTCCCATTCAAAATACATCACCGTTAATTCTGTAGTCGCCACCTCGCGCGCTGTCAGTCATTTCTAAATTTTAATTTTAATTTGCTCGCAACTCTGTGCTTCCCATACTTAAATGTAGAGGAGGAAAATATGTATTTGGTTTCATCAAGTCTTTTTGGGACACCCTGTAAAACAAATTGGTGGGATAATATGATTTTGGTAAGCAGAACCTGAGGTAACGTAATTACTTGGAAACTGAATTTTGACTAAATTGAGTTTCAGGAAAATAGACTTGCGGTTAGCCAGTATTTCAGGAATATTAACTAATAGTTTTGGCGTCATCCAATTCGATTTTCGGAAACACATGTAGTCTGTACCTACAATCTGGAGGTTAGGATTTTGCTTAAGAAAATGAAGCCTAAGGAATTGAGTTGATTAGTTCATTTATATAAGTCTTCGATAACTATAAAACTTAATCATATATTGTGGTAATTTTACTTGGATAATTTTCCTTAAACTTCTTCTATATAATATATATATTAAATATATATATATATATATATATATACATATTTCTATCAGAGGGGATAAATGTCAGATTTATCTCGGTATCCAGGAGTGTAACTAACTGTTAAAGTTTCACTACGCTAAAGCTCAGCTTTTCAGTTTGAATTCGCTAAACTATGTATACCTAGACGGCTCAGCCAATGAATAACCGAGAACGAAAGATTAAACTCGAGTGTAAGCTCCAGCAGAGCTCCAGTCTGGAATTGAAAGATGGGATCTAAATCCATTACTTGTACAAATAAAAGGAGATAATCTTCTCTCGGTAAAGATCTGAAGTACTATTTTAAATGCCACATTTTTTTAAAAACAAAATTTTCAGCCTATCCAGAAAAGTCCGTTTTAAAATTCCCTCTGCAAATAAAATAAAACGGTTAAAATAAAAATTTATTAAAGTGCATTTCTCCATTTAAAAGTCGATTTTCGTTAAATACAGGAGACGGTGTTATTAAGGTTATGTGCATATATGCAGTACGATAAACAGAAAACTGCCTTAGAATAATTTCGTCCTCTATTTTCTGCAATTCAAAATGTGACCTAATTGAAGTTTAGTTTCGAGTACAGTTGTAGATGCACAATCATCATTTTACGCTTACAATTCCATTTACATTTATACGGTCACACTTTCATTTACATATACATTTACATTTGAAAATAGTCCCTTCAAATAGCTATTTAAAGTTCACTACGTCTCGTCAGTTTCGAATAACGCTTTCAAAAGGTTGTTAGATTTAAACATAAATATGTCCTGTAATATTTGATTTTATTTCTGCTAAATAATCAAAATAACAAGTCTCTGTTTTGCGATAATTTTAGGTCAACGTATGGTACATTTATCATTTAATTTGCTAAAATGCATGAATAAACATTTTAATTAACATCCTAGGGAATAAATCCGTCAATTATAAATTCCAATTTTAGAACTTCAAAGTACTTTTTAATTAACTGCGATTTAACAACCGCGATTCTTTTAATTAAAGTGGGCGTCAAGAACATTTATTAACGCGTGCAAAAAACTGTAACATTCTTTTAAAAGAACTTTAAGGACTCTTTAAATTATGAAAATAAAGTAATAAACGGATTTTCACAAAAATAGTATGAAGAGGGCTATATTGGAATAATAATTCTACATTATTGACGTGGACATTTTTTCTTATTAGAATTGTACCATACTTCCTGGTAGTGTTTACAATATAATTTTCTCACTGGCGATAATCAACCAAGTTTTCCTATCCTCAGCATAAGAAAGGTAGAAGGAGCTCCTTCTCGCCCTTTAACGAAGTAAACGTCAGTCACTTTAGCCCCTCGATTAAGTCAACATGTCAGAGCTTTAAGGTGCTTTCTCGTTTGTCAAAGTTCGCCACACTGAAGAGGCCTCTTCCACTCATTTGACAAAATCCTAACATTCAGAAAATCTTCTTAGAAAATTCGATCCGTCGCTCTGGAATTAGCTCAATCATAAATAAATGTTCCACACACTTCCGGAAAAGTGCTTTAATTTGAAAATTCCTTGAACTCAAGAATGCAAGGTGAATTCAAAAGTTTTCAAGCTTTTCAATGAAAAAAAATATTTAAATGAAATTTTAGGGGGTTTAATAGAATGCCAAGATATTTGAAGGGAATACAATCAATTTGAACACATTGTGAAGTCTTTTAGAAATTGAATAAATTAGTACTTGACATATTTTATAATATAATATAATTTTTATTATTTCAGTGGGAAAGAGGAGGGTGGTCCAAGTAATAGCCAAAGAGAACCGCGATCAACGCCGGACTGGGGTCCAGGTGCCGTAAATGGAGAACACCTTTGGGTACCAACCGCAGGATCCGGTGACTTTTGTTACGTCAACGACTGCTCGGTAAGTGGATCTCATTTTTCTCGTTAAATTCCAGAGAGTAGCATATTAATCGACTTTTTCATCAAATAGCTTTTTCACCTTTGAGAGCTATAAATAAACAAGTTGCTTCTGTCTACTTGCCCTACTTTCTCTAAAAAAAGAAAAAAATGAAAAAAGGAAAAAAAAAAGAAAAACGATTCTTTATTCTAACGACATAGCCAAAAGCAATTATATGTATACGTGCTTCTTCCTTTATACAGGAGGAGGTCGATGTAAAAGGCAGGGTCGAATGATTAATGAACGATCTGAGATGTTAACCAGTTTAGTAAGAAAATATTGAAATTTCCGAGCCTTGAAGGGTTGATTTTACACAAAGTTAATGGACATTCGAGCGTTAGGGTTCTGTAAATCATTTTTTTTGCCATAATAAAAAGGAGATTATAGCCAATGAAACTCAGCAAAATTCAATTGAATTTAAGATTGATTCCATGAAACTAAGCCAACTTTTTTAAACATTTTTACTGTCACCAGAATTTAATATACCATATATCATTTGATAGAGGAAAGAAATTTTCTAGAATTTCTCGACCTTAGATCACAATATATAATAAAACTCCGACTTAATGACAGCAATGTTCAATTTTTTTTTATTTCGTAGAGTCCTATTGTTTCTTTTAAAAGTTTGATAAACCTGAGAAAGAATTGTATAGAACTGCATTCTGCAATCTCTGCTTTAGTGACTTTAAAAATGCATTTGTGTTCCGTATTTGTAAAGAACGTAACGTTGCCATGAATGCATAAAGTATTGGAAGAAGTTCTTCTATAATGCAATTCTTCTGAAAATGTATTTTAAATACCTGCTTATCTCTCCTGACTTATAAGTTTTAATGAAATGTGTCCCAGGGGGCTCTAGTGATATGGAGGACCATGTTACGGAAAGTGGGTGTGCCAGTAAAGCGATAAATAAAACAGCATAGTATATGCTTTGAATATTTAAGCGAATTATTATTGTATGTCTGGATTTGTAATGATCAGATCAAGCTCTTGCGACTCTATTTTTATTGCGTTTTTTACTGATTTAAGAAGATTGGAGTTCTATAAATAAAAACGTAGACTGAAAGAACGAAGGCTTCTTGAAGAGTTTTTAAAAATAGCTCGAGATATAAAGGCGAAGAAAAACAGTTTCTCCGTTCTGTAAGGCCATAAAGGTCATTGCCAAAAAAGTTGAGAATATTTGTTTAATATTTAATATAGTACATAGGTTGTCCCATACTTTTTGTCGAACAAGCCTGCTAGAAAGAGAAGACAAATTTCTATTACACCACTGAATAGGGCGAGTTAGGTTAGGTATACACCCTAACTTCTGTTGCAAACCTGTCACTTTAGTTTAGTGTGAAATATCACAGTAGAAACGACACGCTATGGCGATGCTAGAAGACGTGACTTTCGTGCGATAATTTATTACAACTTTGCACGTGCTTTAATAAGTAAAGAAGAATTTTTCAAAGAAATGTCGGAAGTGTTTGGTGGGGATTGTCCTTCCGTCAGAAGCAGAACTGCAGAACGCTGGTATTTACATGGACGCCCATTGGACGTTACTACTTACTACTCCAAAATCAGCTGATGCTGTTCAGAAGGCAATCAAATTGAATAGAAGAATCACGTATGGGCAATTATAAGAACTTTGGCACATTCTGAAATCAACTTTACAACTATTTACAACGGATTGTTTCGGAGCAGTTATCTGCGAGAAAGATGTGCACATTGTGAGTGCCTGTCCTATTGGAAGAAAAAAGATAGAAAAGGATAGAAAATGTTGGATAGGAAAGAATAGAGATTTTCTATTCCTCCCAAGCACACACTTTGCACCCATCAAACGTTATTTTTTTCTGTCTTTGTGATGTGTCCGTCATTTTCACTAGGCTCTAGCTTTTTCAGTCTTTCAGTTTATTTGTAATATATTAATCTAATCTTACTGCTAGTTTTCTGCTAGATAGAAATATAAAAATATACGTGATATAGGAATATTGAAATAATTGGTAATTATAATTGGTAGTATATACTTCCGAGAAAAAGAAAAAAGTATTGAAGTGATGGTTAGACTTGGTAGTATACTTCAAGAGAGATATAAAAAGATTGAAATTATTATGCAAGGATAGATGTGGATAGAAAGGGATAAATTGATAAAGGATGGGCTTCCCAGTAGATTGTAAAAAGGATAGAAAAGGATTAAGATGATTAGATTAAGGATAGACATGGTTAGAAAGGTAGTGATTGAAAAGGATAAACTTGGTAATGAATTTCTAGAGCGATAGAGAAGGATTACAATGATTATACAACGATACATATGGGTAGAATGGTAGAGATTGAAAAGGATAGGCGTAGTATCAGATTTTTAAAGAGATGGGTAAGGATTCAAATGATCAGGCAAAGGATACACATGGATAGGACAGTTGGAATTGAAAAAGATTGTTGTGGTTAGGCGGAGAATAAGAAAAGTTTAGCGTGGATAAGTGGAGGATAGGAAATTATTGGCGAAGATAGACGAAGGATACAGAAAGATAGAAAAAATACGATTCAAAAGGAAAGAGGGATTTTTTTTCTGACGAGCAACAAAAGAGAGTCGTGTCAAGTGGTGTAAAAAAATGATGCAAAAGTTTAAATGTGGATCTGCTGCGGATCTGAATTTCATTGTGACGGGTGTCATCAAGAATTTCATCAAACCTGGTTGCACTACAACGATGTTCCTACGAAATCTCAAAGCAAAGTTTGGGTCTTTGAAGACGAGGAAGTCTTTGAAGTTGGAATTATGGAAACTATTTTGTTAGATAAATCTAAAACAGTCACTTTAAAGGGGTACCCACAAACCTGCTTGCCTCAACACTTCGAAAATTTGGTTTCTCGTGCACCTTTTGATTCTTGGTTCCTCCGCGACGCAGGAGTTTTTGGAGGGAATACAAGTTCAAATATTGGAACACCCTGCATATAGTCCAGACTTAGCACCATGCGACCTTGGTTTGTTCCCCTACGTCAAACTGAGGATGAAAGGTCGGCATTTTTCGTCCGATAGGGAGGTGATAGCCGCTTTTCAGGAAGAATGTGACATAGTACCGAAATAGATTTAGGAGGAATGGTTTCGTCATTATTAACTGTGACGGAAAGCACTTCGAACGACTTTGAAAATTAAGCACGTACGACAAAAATTATAGGAAAATCTATGTATTTATTATCTCTGATTAGTAGGACATTAAGCCAAGTATTGACACAATGTACTTTCTTCACACAATGTACTTTCTTTTTTACAGAAACACGGACCACGTATGAAGTGTGCAGCGTGTAGAGTCGTGACTCACGTCCTCTGCATCCAAAATTTGAATTTCGATTGCAAATCAAGTTTCCGGGACGTTGGTGTTCGACAATATCGAGAGCAGACTCAAACTCATCATCACTGGGTCCATCGACGATCTCAGAAGGGCAAATGTTCCAACTGCGGCAAGTCATTCCAGTCAAAATTGAGTTTCTCTTCAAAAGAAATAGTAGCAGTTTGCTGCAGTTGGTGCAAAACTGCCTATCACAATAAAGAATCTTGCTTCAATGTCGAGAGGATCGGTGAAAACTGCGAGTTAGGCTTACATTCATCTATAATTGTCCCCCCATCTTGGATAGTCAAACTTCCAAGGAAGGGGAGTTTTAAAAGCAGTCTACGAAAATCCCCGAGGAAGAAAAAGTCAGCAGGAGGTTCTGCGAATGCCTCCAGTCGTAGAAAAACAAAAGACAAGGATAAGGAGAATGATGAAAAGGACCAAGGAACACTTTGGGTTGTGAAACCTATCCCTACGACCACTGTCAAGCCAGTTATAGTCTTCATCAATCCAAAGTCGGGGGGAAATCAAGGAGCAAAGCTTCTACAAAAATTCCAATGGCTTCTCAATCCTCGGCAGGTTTTCGATTTAACCCAAGGAGGACCAAAAATGGGGTAAGAATCTTATTTCAAGCTTTATATCTTTGAAAATAAGACACAAGTTAAATTTTTCACTATTCAAGTACTATAATAAGATTTCGAGGGTGGAAGATTCTCCTCGATAGATTATTTTTTTCTTATATCTCTTCTTTATGTTTGGAAGCATCCTAAATATTCTCATCCTTCACAGCTATATTTTTAAAAAACCACTTATGTGCGTTAGGAAAAAGATCGTGAACTCATTCGCATCATATTGAAAATAAATTGAAACTATTTTATTTTAATGCGCTATAAATATTAAAAATCGACAAATGGTAAATAAAGATAAACAGCAAGGAGTCGTTCATATATCACGTAAGGCTTTTAGGAGAGGGAAGGTTCAAGAGGAGCTGTGGTAGAAATCCCTTCAAATCTTTCGAAACCACTTAAAATATATTGATAGACCGTTATACGTTGTAATAATAGTTCAAAACCCTCCAAAAAAATAACTACGTAATAAATGGATGACCCTTAAACAAAAATTAAGAATTCCATTCATAAGAGCAGAAGAGTTTTCTCAAGAATCTTCGGAAATTTTAAGCTTCACCAGACTTTTATAATACTCTATTCCGTTTCTCATTTAGCACCCTTTGAAGAGTCTAATCTCTTTCTGAAAGAAGACTCTGTCAGGGTCAAGACATTTAGTAATTTCGTCCCCTTCCCAGTGGCTAAAACCTATCAAAAGATGTTTCTTCTTTATTTTCAGCTTAGAGCTTTTCCAAAAAACTCCGAATCTTCGAGTCCTCGCTTGCGGTGGAGATGGCACTGTCGGTTGGGTGCTTTCAATTTTGGACCAAATTGGTGTCTCTCCATCACCCGCAGTGGGAGTTCTTCCACTAGGTACTGGAAACGACCTTGCAAGGGCCTTAGGTTGGGGAGGTGGATACACAGACGAGCCAATCAGCAAAATATTGAGCAACATTGGAGACAGCGAAACAATCCTACTGGACAGGTGGCAGTTGACAGTTGAGAGAAATTCAGATGCTAAAGGTGATGAAGATGCCAGCAAGGGCAAAGAGAACCTTCCCTTGAATGTAGTTAACAACTATTACTCCCTTGGAGTTGATGCTCACATCGCTCTCGAGTTCCACGAGGCTAGAGGTGAATAATATATATATATTCTCCTGGCTACGTATTTAAAGTGTGCCGTTGGGATCCATCCTTATATCTTTAGACCATATCCTTAAATAATTTAGATCGAAGCAGAATTGACTGGGGTAAGGAGTCAACCTTCCTACAATGATACCATCTTCATTTATTTTTCAGAAAAGATCTTCTGAAATATTTATTTATTGCAGCTTATTTATTCTCATCTAATGGCTTGAAGCTTCAGCTTATGAAAGATGCAAGAAATTGATTAGTAAATAATAGTTTCGATAGATAAAATATTGAATCTTGCAGAGGCCCATCCGGAAAGGTTCAACTCGAGGCTGCGGAATAAGATGTTCTACGGGCAAATGGGAGGGAAAGACTTGGTGCGGCGAAAATGGAAGGACCTTTCCGAATTCGTGACCTTGGAGTGCGATGGAACAGACATGACACCGAAGTTGAAGGAGCATCGAGTCCACGCGATAGTTTTCTTGAATATCGCTTCTTACGGGGGTGGAACGCATCCCTGGGGAGGTGGAGTCGGAAGCAAAGAACCATCAACTGAGGATGGACTGATTGAGGTCGTGGGGTTGACGACGTATCAGCTTCCTCTTCTCCAAGCTGGTGGACATGGAACTTGCATTGCGCAGTGCAGCAAGGCCAAGCTTGTCACTACGAGGACTATTCCCATGCAGGTATGCAGATATCTGTGTGCAAATACTTAAAACTATCGATTTATCATCCATTACTTTTCTCGATTGGGGTCACATTTTCCAGTAGGATCTGAATATTTCATAGTTAAACTGGATTTAAAATGTTAATCAGGCCAGAAGACGTGAGACCTACCTCTTAGTTTGAAGATGTCTATTTTTGTCAAGGTGGACGGAGAAGCCTGTCGCCTGCTGCCATCAATCATCAACATGAGTTTACTCAACCAAGCGACGATGTTGGCCAAACGGAGGAGTTCCGGAAAACCCCAACAGGATGTGGCAAAGTTGGAGAGACTAAAGCTTCCGGTTATGAAGATTAAGATGTCCGACTATGAAAGTTTCCACTCTGATAAAGACAGATTAAAAAAGTCTGCGATTCAGTGGTTAACAGATCCTCTCGATTTAGATGCAACGATGGATTTGGAATCTTTGAGGAAGTTGTTGGCTAAAGATCATCCAATGGAGACTTGTTGCTTCTTGGACTGTAAGAATGGAAATAAATAACTTCATACTTTTCAATACACCTAGTTGAAATTTCTAATTCTCATTATTTCTTGCAGCTTGCACGGCAGAAAGGTTTTTCAGGATAGACCGAGCTCAAGAACAATTGCATTACGTCACTGACGTTGCTGTCGATACTGTCTACGTCCTGGAAGAGGGTTCTTCCCACCAAGGCTCGCAAGAACCTCCAAACAGAAATCAAAGTTCCGGAAATTCGCGTTTGGCAAGGTATGCTCCATTGTTTAATAGTTGAATAGCAAACCTAATGTAAATTAAGGGAGCTAATTTTATAAAAGATAATTAAACTTTCCTTCTAGCGAAGATCGTCCAAGAGCTAGTCGAAGGTCTACAACTGAGAAATTGCATCCGGAGACTCGATCTCGTGAGCCTTCCATTCCTGATCCGATTTCTGAGAGTAGAAGATCAGACTCTATACAGGAATCTGCTTCCAAAATTAAGGACCCAAGTAGACAAGCATCTATAAATTCACAAGTGAGGTCTAGGGACTATGAGAATGAAGATAGATTTCCCCAGGGATCTTCCAAGCAAAGCTCCTCTAAGTTGATGTCCTTAGCGGCTGCTGGTCAGTCTCATAGTGCGCCTTCTTTCATCAGGTATGAATGTTTATCTCTGTTTTTTACAAATCAAAATTTGAACAAGTTTTATTTAGAAATTTTTGAAATTATTGTTTTCAATTTATTTCAGCTCTCAGGATAGACTCTTTGGTCTGGAATCAGAGGTTCACATGTTTAGCACAGGAATCTTGAAGAAGACCAACGATGATATCATTGTAGCAGCGAAAATTGGGGATCTTTCTGTGCTGAAAGAACTTCACCATCAGGGATATTCTCTTTTATCTACTGATGCGAATGGACAAACTGCCCTTCACTTGGCTGCCAGTCTTGGTCATAAAGATGTCGTCAGATACCTGATAGCTTGTGCACCTCCGACGATTATCAATATGACTGATCATGACAAGTAATTAAAATTTTTGCTTTTTATGCAAAAACTGTATGTACAAACAAATTATTAACAAAAATAATTGAAAATATTTTTTAGAGGGCAGACTGCACTTCACAAAGCAGCTCAAAACAAATTTCGTTCGATTTGTTGTATGCTGGTAGCAGGAGGTGCGAATTTGACTCTTCAAGACCGGAAAGGTAATACGCCCAGAGATGCAGCTTTAAATGCTGATGACGCTGAACTCGCTGCCTACCTTCATAGTAAGTTTGCTTACCTGAAACCAATAACTTATTTTATGAAATTATTTGATAAAATATCTCGACTTCCAGGTCAGGAACAATTCCAGTTGGTATCAGGAGACATGGATAATCTTCCATGACCTCGTGAAATTTACGCTCAAGCGTAAACCAAAAACCGGATCTAGAGTCATGGAAATTAGCTTTAATTAAGGTTTTCGAATTTTTCTGCGTAAGTCACAATTTTATTCAATCGTGGAGAACACACGTGATAATTCGACTCTTTAGACACGTTTCAAAGATTCTTTTAGCCTCTCGATGGCAGCGGTCTCATTATAAATATCCTTGTACGAGAATAATACGAACTTGGTAATTTTTCGATCGCTATAACGAACTTCGTATAACACATAAACGTTTTTCAATAACGTAAATCGTACACGTTTTTCTCTCAAGATTCGTAACAAGATTGCTAGTCTCTTCTTTAAAACGATAAGACGTATTTCAAAAATTCTCCCTCGACGAGAATATTAAGCCCGAAACAATGTCAGTTAAATTCACAACGAATAACAAATCAGATTTTCCGCAAAACTACTCTTCCGAAATGCAATACTTGCCCTAAACTGGGGTTTAGTTTAAAAATTTGTTGTTTCTAAAGAATTTAAAACTACTCTGAAAAGACTTAACCATTTAGAGTTAGCCTCACTATCAAATCTGCAGGCTTCGAACTTAAATTTAACTTTTTTCTAATATTACATTTTTAATGCCTAGCATAAATATGGAATATTGGAATTTGGAACCAACTTTATTTTTGAAGGCGTGAGAATTGCAAAGTTTGAAAAATCTTCTTCGCGAGACTTTCTGGGTTTATTAAATTAGCTAGTTGGAAATTCAGAAAAAGTTCGTTGGTCACTTTGAGGGTAAAATTTCGTTGGTGGTTGAAGGAAGAAAAGTATTAGGCATCAGGAAATTCAGATGTGTATCCTAACGAATGATAGGTATACAATTTATATATGTCTATTCGCTAGTTGTAATTAAAAGTTATGATATTCGGTACCAAAATGAAAAAGGGGATCAACATACTAACACCAATTAGTTCTTAGAGGCGGTCTATCGCCACTACTGTTACTATTATTGCTACTATTAATCTAATCAAGTGCTATCATCAGCATATGAGATCGATGAGAGGTACTCAGTCCTACCAATAAAATATACATTAATTGTTTTGTGGCAAATCGACGAAATGCAATCTAGAGATTTATGCTAATTATCTTTAACATAAGGCCAACGAACGCAGAACGGTTGTTTTATTCTTTCAAAGTGCATCGCCACACTATCGTTATAATTACTCTAATTAGCATAATTTTCAATGACACGATAGACTTTAGGAAATAGCTAGCATACAAATGTCCATTTTCATTTTCCGAAAAATTTTCTGCTGATGAAATATTTGTGCCAAGCTGGGACTTTGGATTTTAGACTTCGAAGGCTTTTTTTCTATTTTCTGCAAATGAAAGTCTGACATTTGTTTTGCGAATGCGTCTGGAACGTATGCAGTTCATTGTGACTCACTGTAACTGTTAAAAAAAGTCACTAAATTAGGAACAATGCATCATATCGAATTAAAAGTATACTCAAATATTATATCAGCCTACGTGGAGTCTTGTCTCTACGAATTTCGAGACTTTGCTATGGCTATCACTGTATTATAACACAATTGCGAGAAACTATTATATATACATAATTAAACTGTATTCTGTAAATTAGCGTGAATCAGAAAAGGAAAATTTTTAATATCAAAACTCCCAGAAGTGAAACTGTTCACAAGGGAGTTTCTGATTTGGGAAATTTTAATCTTTTGATTGATTCTATTCTGTAAATCCGAGCAACGGTTCTCGAGTAGAGAACATTTATTTATCGAATTTTGCGAGTACTTAACGAAAAATGCCTTCTACGGTCCACATACATAATACTAACGATTAGTAGGTAGAGACCACCTGGGGGGGGAAACTATTTATTGAATGTGTGCTTGCGTGTCTGCTGAGATAAAGGAAAACTACTTGAATAATTTATGTAAACTGGAAAAAATGTCTGCGAGAGAGAAAGAGAAAAAAAGAGAGAAAAGTTAATTGAGAGCATAAACGAGTGAGAGAAGAAAAGTAAAAAAAACACAGTATTGCCTTCCTAAGGACGAGATTTCGGCGCGACGATTTTCATTTAAGTTATAGAGCAATAAATTGGAGATGACAATCACGATTTTCGCGCCGAGGCCTCGACCAATTAGTTTTCATCTGTCGTTGACTTTTTCTAGCGAACCGACAATCTTCAATTTTTCGTTGGTTCGCTTTATATCTCAACACGAATGTTCTGCATGAGGATATTCTCGAATGAAAGAATTTTCCTAGTCCTTCTGAGACTCTATTTGAATGAAAAGAAATTCCACTGGATCTGGAGTAACTTTGTAATTGAAATTTCTTTCCTTCTAGGTCTCAGATGCCTCTTGCTAATTCTGTAATGCATTCTATCTGCATTTCGTTTGATTAATTTTAGTGTCGGTTGTTTTATTTAATGAGAAAGACAGGCGGCCCATTGGCGAATAAATAAAATTTAATTAGACAATAAAATAATATTTATAAGCATAACGAAATCAAGATTGTGATGCAAGAATTCTTAAATTCTGAATCTATAATGTAATTGTCAATTTCTCAAGCTAAAATTCTTGATATTACCAAATTTCATCTATTATAGAGTTATAGTTTGGCTTTCTTTAAAAAAAAATGAGACATCCGACACTATATTTGCTTTGATACAGGGTAAGGAGCTGGGGACGAGCTAGGTAGATAAAAAATTTCGTTGAAAGTGTGTTACTATTACTTATTATTGATTTTAGGCAATTGTAGGAAATTGTATATAAATTATTTATTTTAGAGAATTGAAATCGTTTTAAAATACTCTGTATGTGATTTCCTGGGAACGTTTGAGAAAAGCCAACCAAAAATTAGTGCTTCCAGTTTAGAATGCAACTGTAGCTCGTCCCTCCGTCTCAAAATGAAAACTCCAAGGGGGTGACGAGCGAGGATCGGAAAGTCTGGAAGTTTTTCAGAAAATTTTCGAAAATCTGAGTGAGAAAAATGAAGCATCGTGCGCGAATGATTGCGAGAAAGCGAGAGTGAGAGAGAAGACAATTGTTACGGGTTTGGATCAATCCGCTCGACACCCACTGTGATATATTTTTAATTTTTTTTCACATTTTTAAAACTCGCTTTGGGAATGGAGATCAATATCGTAGAAGATAATATTAAGGCCAAGAACCAAGAACAAAAATCGAGATAAAAAGCGAGTTCCTTCTATTTCTATACGACTCTTTACTGGCAACACCAAAATAAAAAGGATATGAATGTAAATGAAGCTTAGCTAATAATTCTTACGTGCACCACGTATTTTAATACGCGGCCTGTTGATGCAATTATATAAATATATCGTCATAAGAAATTGCGATTATTCTGATATCAGTGCGATGTTAATATGTATACTATAATTATTATCCTACCTTTTTGATTAACTAGCAATTTTATTATACTGTTCTTAGAGTCCGACCACTTCTTTTTTTCTACTCTCAGTTTTTAAACCATGTGCAAATTATGTAGCGTCGTATTTCACAAATCGCCTTTCACTCCGAATTGCATAAAAACTATTTTTCACAAAGAGCCAAATCTACAGGAAAGTAACCAGAACCAATAATATGAAACTGAAAATACGACGCAATTCGCTTTTATTAATACTGTTTTTATTGCATATCGAGATACAGATTCGAGAATAATATACAGGATGTAATAAAACAAGAGAGAGCCGCACTGTATCTTTGCGAGTAGAATCATGAAGTAGATTCATCCAGTACTATTAGTATAGTTATTGTTATCAATGTTATGACTATTGTTCACTATTGTTCACTATTGTTCACTATCGTTGCCATTTCGTCATTAGGACCAACATTATTCATTCGTTATCGCGAATTCTTTTTAGTATCATTATCATTTTAAGGCTCAGATTTTCTGAAGCTGCTAATCTTGAACTAATGTCTTTTTCCACCAATGGACTAATCAAGATCTTCAGCTACGAAAAATCTGATTCTTACTAATTTTTTCATCAATCATTGAAAGTTTGTCGGCAAGGTGAGACTCGCTGGGCGACAAATCGTCTCGGTACTTTCCAATGGAATCTCAACGTACTTCGTATTGTATATCTATTTATGGTACTCGTTATAGTTACTACGATATTGAACTGCTATATTTTCCTCGATTAACGAAATTCGTCTCTAAAGTTTATTAAATTTTACGAGAATAAAGCACTTTACGATAGCAAACAAGAGTTTCAATCAAAATCCTGATTTTCTATTCAGTTGATTTTTTAAGAGGATCTTAAGTGAAGAGCTATTCCTCGACGAAGCCAGGTGTCTCTTTCATCCTTAGGACATCCAACTGGAAGTGAACAGATCAGTAAATTTCGTTGAGAATCTGCGTAGACTGGAACTTCCAACCAGTCCACATTTTCTGATTCTAAATCTGAAGACTCTCTCTTCCAATTCTCTTCTAAATCTTCAACGTTTTCTAAAGGTAAGTATGCAATCTGACATCCTGGGACTGCGACAACTGGTGCATCATCGGCTGCAAGTTCTTCCAAAGTTCCTTCATTTATTGCTGCACCCGTTAGAAGAAGATCATCAATAACAATTGAAGTCTTCCAACCCTTCATTTCTGATGTTTCAGACCAATTAGCCCGAAGACGAAGATTTTCGAGAGGATGGCCTGATTCCCTTGCTGTGTATTGTTTGAAAGCAGCTAGGAATGCTCTAGGTCGAGCAAACCAGAAGAAATGAACTTTTTTGGGAAGTTCGAAACCTAGAGAATTCAAAGCTTGATGCCTGGATAATAATCCATTCACAAATGGTACTATTTCTGATGGTCCTGATGACCATTCAGAGATCCAGTGGTTAGAGACCTAAGAAATATTTAAATTAATTTGTTTTGAAGGTCAAGTCTAAACGTGGATAATGGGAAAAAACTAACCTTGGTGCCTTCCACACGAAGAGATTCAATATCCAACTGAATCATTTTCAGCAGTTTAGTCGTCATACGTCTCTCATCTTTAAAGAAACTTTCCAAAGGATTTCGACTACTTTCAGGACCTGAACTGGCCATCATTCCTTTCGACAGTCCTTGATCTATTAAGTTCTTCAAATCCCTTTCTGTTTTGTTTTCTATCCTCCTGTTTCTTTTATCCTCTTTCGTAGTGTGAGCTCTCATCGCAATATCTAGAGAATCACAAAAAAATCAAACCTTTCGTCGACAAGACATTACATCATCTATTGATCTACTTTACCTTTCAATAATGCCAAGGCTCTCTCAGAAGCAGATTTTTCCCAAGTTCTATGAGCGTTAGCAGGCAATCCAAAATAATCTTGAGGAGATTCAAGTTCATTCAGCCGATCAATAGCACGAATAGGATCTCCGAGTGCAGCTTCCTGAATGTTGAGCATTCCACCAAGCTTCCGACGACCCTTATAGACTTCCTTCGACCAGATTTTTCTCAATATAGCTCTGAGAGCTCGCATATCATAATCGTCTTGCAGCCGACCTCCATAAACTGCAACATCAAGAAGACCTCTTCCTAGTTCCCAATCATCATGATCTTCAGTTGAAGATGTCTTCACCACCAATTCACAAGCTGCTTCAAGGTCTGCTTCACTCCAGTCGTATTCCTTTATCCAACCCTGGGGAACAAATCTTCTTCGTTCTTGAAGAATAGCATGAAGCCAAGATAGAAGAATCGTCTTCTTCACGTTTCCAAGCTCTGCTTGGCGTTGTTGAAGTAACTGAAGAGATCTTCTAACATTTCGTTTAACTCCTTCTGGAGGTTCGTAAGCCAATTTGGAACAAAGGCCAGCAAGACCTGGATAAAATCCGGCACATTCTTCAGTCGTAAGCCATATTCTGGTGCTGGGATTTTTTTGCGTGGTGCACATAGGTGATCGCAAAAAGCCTTCCAAGCGTGGCAGCCAATTTAGAGCCAACTGTAGGTTACTCAATAAGATCCAGCTTCCATTCCTTGACAGATTTTGAAGAATTACATGTTTGTTTCATTTAAATGATGAAAAGTGGATTTGAATTTTTCACTATACCTGCAAGCAGCTTCAAGAGCAGCTTCAGCCTGAACCACCTGACCTTGGCCTAAGGATACTTCCATAAATCCTGTAGCCTGTGCTACTTTATTCGAAGCAAGACTACTTAATTCTGGCCCAGGATCTGCCCCTGGAGACAACAAAAGCAATACAGGATACGTTCCCGAATCTTCAGCTATCTTTTTCAGAGACCAAGTCGGTGGTGCTAAATCTCGAACATCTAGAATATTAGACAAGAGATTAGACAATCGACGACACTCAAACCGATACACTTGAGCTCAAATTCAACTTACCTAATTGTTCAGCTGCCCATTTAGATAGAGCTGTGTGAAGATGATCAGGACGAAGAGCCTGGATGATTAAAACCTTCTCAAAGGGACTAACAGTTTTATCAGCATAAATGTGAGAGACATTGTCAAACCAAACTGGTTTCATCTTTGATGCTATCTGGATTCAATATAGTAAAATATTGTTATAACAAGTACTCAGTAATTAAATAAATTTAATTTAATCAAAGATTTAGTCACCTGAGGCAGTGTGGACGTAAGAGCCCTAACAGCTGATTTCCTCTCCTCAGGAATCCACTCAGGTGTCTTGAAATCTATGGTGCTACCCACAGCAAAACTCCCTCCATTCAAAAGCAAATTCCGTTCAGCTTCAGAAACTGGTGACACTGACAAAGCCAAATGAAGAGCCAAGGGTAGCCTATGTTTCCTGTATGCAGCTTTCGTGCAATGATGAAGCGTTAGCGCAACGAGACTGCAAAAACAAATAAAATAAAATAAACAAAATAAACAAAATATAACTTACTCTATATGTTACTTCATCTAATATCAATTTACCTCTTTTCTAGATACCTATCCCTCTCAGCTTTATCCTCCGATTTAAGCAAGTTTCTGTCTTTCTCCGCCTCAAGGTAAATATCAGTCAAGGCCTCATTAGAAAAAACGTAGAGAGAACTCAAGGAACTCAAAAACCTGACAGTTTTAAAGAAACTCGCTGCAAATTTAGCCAATTTTTCATGCTCTTTCATCCTCTTTGTGACGTCTTCAAAGCTGTGACGACTTTTTTCCAGAGCAAGAGCAATTTCCTTAGCCTTGGATTGTGTAACTTCAAGAGATGACAGCAATCCACCTTGAGATCCTTGTGACTCTTGAAGAAGATCCTGACCTCTAGCAGCTCCCAACTGAGCCAAGAGATCTAATCTCGCAGCATCTCTTTCACCAGATAATTTTTCTTCCCGTTCTAAAGCTTCTCTTCGTTGTGCTTCTATCTCAGGAGTTTCCTTTAGAATAACTTTTTCAATGAATTTTTCCGCTAGGCTTCTAGTACCAGCGCCGAGAGTTATTCTAAACAAGACGGCATCAGCTTCATTTGGTAGTCCATCGAGACGATCTCTCCTGGTAGCAAGAAACAGCTGAAAACCTTGCTGAGCTGGCAAAACTCTGTCACCTAGTCGTAAAGGTCTTTGTCGAAGAAGTGGGAGTAGGATAGGAGGTAACTCAACCAATTCCTCCACGAGGAGTGATTTTCCAAATCTAACTGCTAATTCAACACTGGTAACGAACTTATTATCATCTGGTTTCGTAACTTCAAGCCTAGATCCCACATTCGATTTTAACCAAGAAACAGCGACTCCAGAAGCATCGATGAAAATAGGCACCAGAGGTCCTCTTAGAGCACAAGCTGCTCCTACTAGACTTCCTGTATCAACTGGCAATCCTTGAGCTCTCCAGAGAAGTCGCTCTCTTTCATTAATCAATAGATCCAAAACAGTCCTTCTCCAATGATCATCTTTAGTCGGATCTTGATAAACCAAAAGTGAAGCTGCGTTAGCTGCTTCAGTACCCAAACTCATCTTCCTAGCAGTCAGCCCTTCAAATTGCTTTTGCCAGTCACTGTGTTCAGTATCCAACTTCTGAAGAAGTGCTCTCGCAGTTGCCAAGCTAGCCTCAGTGGCTTCAGTTCTCAACTGTAAGGCAGCAGCTCCTCTAGAGTGAGCTGCCAGTTGTTCTTGAAGATGAGCTACTTTACTTTCCACAGTGTTGAGACCTTCAGCCAATCGCCCAAGCTCAGCTTCAGCAGCTCCTAGACGATCTGCCAGAACTCTTTGCTCTCTTTCCAAAGGAGCAACCTGCTGCAAAATTTGTCCATACTGAAGGTTAGCCAAAACCCAAGCAGCTAACGGAGCAGCTGCAATTGAAGCTCGCTTGGCAGTCTTTTCTTCAAAGCTTTCAGGTCGTTCTTTTATTAACTTAGCAACAGCTTCCAAACTCGAAGGTGTACTGCGTCTTGCATCCCATGATCTGATTTCTTCCTTAACTCCTCGTTTAGCCAAGAAAATCTTCATACTGTTCCAAGAAGTGTCTCTAATTCCCATTAATCTTAGGACACCTTCGAGAACGTCTCTTACTGGAGCTGGAGGAGCTCTCAATGATCGAACTTCAGAGAGTGCATCAGTTCCAATCCCAGCAACTGCTTGAGCAGCTTGTTCAACTAGTGGCTCCACTTTGCCCAATTCTCCTTCAATATCAGCTTTCCGACGTGCCAATTCCGCACTTTCTCGTTCTGTTTCAGCTTTCAAGGTCGTCATTTCTCCCCTCTGTCCAGTAGCTCCTCGCATCGTTGCAGTGATTTGTTCCAAAGCTGCGTTAGCACGTCCTTTCTCCACTTCCAATTCTTGACGCTGCTTGTCAGCTTCCCCCTCCAACTTCGCAACTCGATCTCCAGCTTCTCTTAGCCTGCTAATCCCAGCTTCAAGACTCTGAAGCTTCTCCTCGATTTCTTTCATCCACTTCTCACGAAGGTGCCTCCAAATATTTAACGAAGCTAAAAATCTAGCAGGAGCTTGCTGATGTCGAGGGGCTTGTAAATGTGCCTTTACTATATCCTTCACACCAGATGATTCCTCTTGTTCTACGTTCTCAACTCCATTCTGATGAACTGCTAACTCAGTCAAAGATCCTTCCAAGGACCACCATTCTCTTCCTGATCCTTGACCTACAAAGATGCAATGTCGCAGAAGGCTTGAACGATTCAACCACGGAGCGTTGATGTCGTTTACATCCAGGACCACTATCACTCGAAGAAGAGTTCTTAATCGATGGTAAAAATACTGTTCTAATGTTCCAGAAAAATCTTCCATTCTTGCTAGCTCAGACAGGGGAGCTACTAGACCATCCAACTCTTCAGGAGTCAGCAAACCTGGAATTTCTCCTTGCGATACGATAGCACCAGCAAGAATTGCCAAACCCTCTTCTCTCATGTGATGTTCCTCCAGGAGAAGAATTGTTGGCTCCCCATCTATTGCAGAAGATTGCACAGCTGCTTTTACCGCCCCTCTACCTCGCCCTGGCCCAAAGGAGACCATTTGCATTGAAGTGTAGGTGCTGACCAACCTAACTGCAGATTTTCGACCAGTGCCAGGTCGACCTACGAGAATAATCCCACGCTGTTCATTTCCCAAAGCCCAGCTGATTCCAGCACATGTTTTCAAGAGATGTGATGAAATCACAGCCTTCAAAGGTTCTCCATCCCTAGCACATCGAGCAGCAGTTCCTTCCATCTCCTTCTTCCATAATTCCTCTTCCAGTGGAGTCAATCCAAGATTTCCTCCTTTCCAAATATAAACATCATTTGTGATCTTATTACTTGGTATCCTCGAAGCTATAACTGATTCCCAACGTTGCAAATCTTTCGTATTCAATCTAGGCATGAAGAGCTGACGTCCTGTGAATAACAGATGAGATGTAATATCTTCTTCATTCTCAGCTATCGGATAATACTTCATCGAGTCTGACCACAGTGCCAAATCCTTATAAGACCATTTTGAAGATGATTCTTGTGGGGGACAAATCGTTCCAAATGCCTCTACCATCATTGGCGCAATTCTTGTGACCCAGGATTCAACCATGACGTCACCACATTTCAAAGCACTCCTCAGATGAAGTTCAACAATAGCTTGCATATCCTTCGACGTTTGGCGAGATAGATAATGAGTCACCAATAGAGCATTCAATCTTGGATGAACTTTGGTACACGAGTCTCCAGTGCAGACAACTGTTAAAGGAACACTCGCAAACTCCAAGTCATCCTCATGAAACCCTCCTTCTTGGAGTAATTCTCGAACAAGTTCTTGCAAGTCCGTTGATGCCAAGTGTAAGTCTTCTAGAATCAAAATCAATCGAGACCCATTTTTAGGACGATAGGTTCTACCTTGTGATGATGACTCCACTTGGACGCAGGCTCTTTTGAGTCTTGCAATAAGATCCCGAGGACCGTAGAGAGAAGACCCTTTTATTACTGATAAAGATTCACTAGCGCTATCTCTAATTGATGATGAAATAATCCCTACCAGAGAAGTTTTTCCACATCCATCAGGTCCACGAATTAAAACGGATTTGTTGCTTTCTAGCCAAGGCAAAACGATCGCCATTGCTCTTTGAATACTCCCCGAAGGGTAGACTGGACCTGTTTCAGTTGTTATTGGTTTATCAGAATTCCCCAAAGGTTCCAAACGATCCGTCTCCGGATTGTACAAAACAGAAAATGGTTTTTGAGGATCAGGACACCAGACATCTGTCCATTGATAAATTGAGCGAGCTAGCTCAGCTTTCTTTTGTGAATCTTCTATTGGACTACATAGAGAAGCTAAAAGTGCAAAAGTCCCCAAGGTTTGAGTGTGAGCCTTTCTTAAATGAGGTAGAGCGCCATTGATCAAGCCTGATGCCGAGGAATATTCTTTGTTGATTTTTAAAACCTCTTTAATTCCAGTGTGCAAGTGGGTATTAGCAATATCCTTGGCAATTGTTGGAAGACCTTCAAGAAGGTTGGGTGTAATTATAGCAGAAATAGAAGTCGATCCAAGATGTAGAACTCCAAGTCGTGAGACTGTGGCTGGACTTGCTGCATCTAGTTTATGAGTCTCAAAAATGAAACGAGTTCCAGTTCCAAGTCTCATACCAACACCATTTGGAAGCGTCAGTATTCGATTATCATCCAAGGCTGAGTTCAGAGCTTCTGCCCATACAGGTTCAACATCACCATTCAGAACAATCCACGTTGAAGCTTCCCCAGCTGACGATACCGCATTTGCTAATAAACCTTCTTTCCATTCCCTCGTTTGAGGATCAACTTTTCCTAAAAGCTTTGACTTTGGAACTGCTCCAGGATAAACTATCAACTGCTTGACTGGTTCACCTAAATTTGCTAAAGCTTCAGCTAACATCTTCCTGACAAAAGTCTTTCCACTCCCTGGTGGTCCGATTACTGCTACACCAGTTCGACTTCGTAGCTGATCGTTCAACTGAATACATCTACTGACTATGTCCTCTTGTAAACCTTTCGACTCACAAATCTCCATCAAGCTAGTTTGCAAATCTAGCCTCTCTCTTGAATCAGAAGATTGGTTTATTTTTGGAAATACATCATTCAAAAGAGCAAGAAACTTTTCTGTATCTTCTTCGTTTAGCTTAGGGAGAGTAGATGCCTTGATAGCAATGAGAAGTCTGGAAAAAGTTAAAATCAATTAAGAAATTGACCTAATGAACTTTTTTAGTTTTATGATCACTTACCTTGTACTTTCATTCATATCTGTAGTTTTGCTATGGGATGGAATAGCATCCAAAACAGACTTGAGGGCCCTAAGTCCCCAATCATAATGAGGCTGTTTGGACAACAACTTTTCCGCAATATCAATCGTCTCTACCAGCTGATTAGCCAGACTAGAAGCCTCTAGAAAACCTCCACACTCCAGCATTGCTCGGACAATGTTGATCTTATCAGGGTGAGCCATTCCAATAGGTCTGAACAATCTGGCTAAGGAATCTGGCAGCTTGTGTCGACCACCATAGTCATTACTCGCAGGGTTCATCGTGATAAAAACACAGCAATGTGGATCCAGAGTAACATTCTGAATACCTAAAGTTACTGTTGTTGCTCCATCTCTAACTGCTTCTTGAAGTGGCCTAACTAACATCGCAACGGCACTCAAAGTTTCTTCCTCGAGACGATTGAACTCATCAAAGCAACCCCAGGCACCAGATTGTGCAAGACCTCCAAGAATTCGTCGCATACTTCCAGCATCCATACCTTCATCACAGTTGAAAACGATGACAAGACGACCTAAAATTGCTCCTAAAGCTTTAACACTCTCTGTCTTTCCAGTACCAGCTGGACCAGTAGGACTTCCACCAAGACCTAATTTCATAGCCTGAGTCAGTGCTAAGAAACATCTTTCGGTCAGAGGAGTTCTTACAAGACCAAGTGCGGCACCTTGATATTCAAAGCGATAAGGAAATTCTGCTCCAGCACATTTAACAACTGCTCCATTCCCTCTTCTGTAATTTCTAAGTTGCCTGTTCCAGGTCCAAGCAACACTTTCCTTGTTTGCGATGATTCCAAGAATAGTTCTAGTCACTTGGAGATGATGCACTGTATCCAAAAGAAGTCCACGAGCCTTCAAAGCTGTCAGCTTGTCACCAGCGTCTTCCAAACCCCTGTATTTCGCTCTCTGAGTTTCCAAATACTCCACGAGCTTCTTGACTGAATCTTTCCCATCCTTAATAGCTACTTCACATCTTTCTGTAAAGAGAATTCTTCCAGAAAGGAGTAGGATTTGAGCTGGGTATGATGAAGGATCTGCGGTTGAGTCGGAAAGGCATTTGGAGAGACTTTGACGCAGAGAATTCCTCATCCCTTCTTCAAGATTTGTTAACCATTGAGGAAGAGCGTCACTCGTATCAATAGGTTGTGGTAGTTTTAGAACTTCACCTTCAAGAGAGACGACACTTCTAATCACGTTCTTCTCCCTCTCGATTGTACCAACACCTTGGTAGAGTTTCGGCAATTGAGTTTCAAGACCCTTTCCTGTTCCTGAAACCAGCTCCAACAGATCCTCATCACTCAAGAAGTACAGACGTGGATATGATGATCTTTTTTCTTCCAAGAACTCATCAAGACTTCTTTGACATCTGTCTAAAAGGTCTTTTAAATTCGTGAGAGCCGGTAGAGGCAGCTTCCTCAGAAAAGGTATTTTCGGATCTTTAACTACTTCGTTCATCACATACCTAAACTCTTTATCAGCTCTCAACCATCTATCAGAATCTTTTGGTGATGCACCTCCGCCGTAAACTGGTTCGAGATAGACCCATTTTCTCTGAAGCATGCTGAGTACTTTGATCCTTTCTTCTAATTCATACAAAGCAGCTTCACATCTAGCAGCTCGGGATGCAAACCTCTCATAACCTGGTGCACCTTTTGCTCCTTCTAACAAAAGTCTAAGCTCACCAGCTCTTGCCAAAAGAGGTCCATATTCTCCAACTAGGTAAATCTTGACATTCTTACTGTCTGTTGATTCTTGCAATGGAAGTGCTGTTGACCCTTCCCAAGCTTCGAGTTCAATTAAAGCTTGACGAATTCCACTCTCAGCAGCAGCTCTCTTAGCGACTTCTTTTACACGTTCTGCATTTTCTTCAATATATTTAGAACAATTCAGCAAGTGTCCCAAGGTGATATCCCGAGGATGAATAACATCCTTCAGTTTCAAAATTGGTTTTAACTCCGCCCAATGTTCCTCTGCCAATTCATCTCCCCTCAGAAACTGAATCCACTCAATCCCTGCTCTTATCTCTTTGATTTTTTTCTTAACAAAAGATTTATCCTCAGTAGCTATTTCTGGCACTTTTGTTTCGCCTGTTTCTTGATCCTTGGAATGCAACTGGAATCTCGCTTCCCATGAATCTAACCAATCATGAAGTCTTGGCAGCCTTCTTCTAGCGACAGACCACTCCTCATCCTCTTGCTTCTTCAACTCATCGAGAAATTCTGATTGGAATCTGCAATTCAGCTCTTCAGCTTCGAGTTGAACTTCCAATGTTTCGGAACTGTCTGGGTCCTCTTCAAGAATTTCGTTCAGTTCAAGGCCTATTCTTTGACAGTCAGATCGTAAGCACTCTCTTTGCTGTTTCAAAGTCGCCCATCGTTCCTTCATTGAATCCAGCCATTCTATAGTAATATCTTCTGGTTTTGATGACCATTTGACTTCCCACCTTTCTCTATCATCACGTAGGGCTATTGCTCTGTGTCTGAGATTCACTTTAGCATCTTCTACCTGACGTGTCATTACTGCTTGATGCCTTTCCAATCGCTCTGTTAGGCTTTCCCATGCAGCATGTGCGCCACTAATTCCTGAAAAAGTGTAATATATATTATAAGAGTTTTTATGGAGATCTACAAAAAGAAATATACAACAATTACATAATAGCTGGAATTACCTTCTAACTTTTCTCTTGTCCAAGCTGCCAAAACTCTAGCAAACCCAGTAACAGCTTCTAGTTCTTGAGAAGTTGCTTCAGACTCTTTTTGAATTCGAGAGTAGGCTTCATAAGCCAATCCAATTTCTTCAACATTATGGGGCCTTCTGTCCAATTCTCTAGCCGACAATGACAAAAAGTCGACTATCGCTACCAATCTTGAAGATGCTTCTGTACGCAAATCAGAAGACATTCTTTCCCAGTATCTTCGAGATGCTGACTCTAAATCGTTCCGAGCAGTTGCTGTATCAACAACTATGCACCAAATTTTTACATCACTGCCTCTCAGTTTTCCAACTTCCTGAGCCCATTGCTTCGCTTCTTTGAAAGATCGTTCCCACTCCTGTGGACTTTTCCCTTTGAGCCTGAAAACATAATTGATGAAAATAATTTACAAAGTTTTCGTAATCATCAGTTTTTGTAGCGAGTGACTCACTGTTCTCCAGCATCAATTTTAGCTGGTGCAGCAAGAGGTATCCATTTAGATCGAAGAACTTCCAGAGCGCTGAGGGCTATTTCCGCTTCTTTGTAGACTCCTCCATAGAGATAGGCAGACCTTTGAATCAAGGTGTTAAATTCTGCATCAGCTTGATCACCAACGCCTCTGAAATTAGTTGGGATTGCCAGGAATCGACGGATTCCTGAGTAAAGCTTAGCTCGAATTTCTTCAAGTGGTGGTCTCCATTGGAGTGATCCATAGCGAAATGTTAACTCGATTCTGATCTCTGGTAGCTTCTTCAATAGTGGTGGAAGAGCCGCTCTGTAAGTATGATAAAAAAAATAAATAAATAAATAAATAAACAGAAATTACTGATTTGAAAATTAAAATCAGACCTGTAAGCAACACCCAATGCTTTCAACAACTGACGATCCCAATGCAGCTTCCAAGCCTTCGTGTTTCCATACTCAGCTTCCACAGAATCAACAATTGATCGCATGTTCTTCAAGGTCTCTTTCCAGGTGTTTTGATTCGCCGCTAAATTGACTGCATCACCTTTTAGTAAATTTGATACCAAATCCCTCAAGGTGGAATGTTTCGCCGCAAGTTCAGCATTCTGCTGAGCAAAAAGTTTGACCTAAAAGAAATATATATTCTCAGCAACTATTGGTAGTTAATATCAACGAATAGGAAAGATGTTTTGTAATCACCAGTCGATTTAAGCGAGCAGTATAAGCATCAACAGCATGAGGATCAGACCAGACAACTCCAGATTGTTCCTGAACAGCTCGAGCAAGTTCTAAAGCAGCTGATAACATCAAAGGTCTTTGTGATGGAACCATGCGATCGCCTATGGTGTTGTGGAAATTAGCAATTTGCTGAAGAGCTCTAGCTCGTCTTGCCAAAGAACTCGCTTGTTCTACCAAATATTTGACTTCTCTCGGTAGCTCTACACCTTGCCCTGCTAAAGCTCTTGCTTCTCTGATCAGAGTCGTTAATCTTGGATCATAGTTTACTCTCATCATGCTTGTTCCAGTCAGTTCAACAACTGCTGAATCAGTTCCTAAAGAGAGCTCTTTAGTAGATATGGCATCTGTAGTTTCAGAAACCCATGAATCTACCAGTTGTTGTCGCTTTCTTTCAGCATCCTTCGAAGCAGCAATCACTTTTTCAGAAACTTCATCGTACCCAGGCAACTCAGACAACAACTCCTTTCCCAGTTTATGCAAACATTCCAACTTCGATTCAGATGCCCTTGCTGTCTGAATTTCCTGCAAAATTAGTGGAGTGTCTAGAAGAGTTTCTGTATCCGGACCAGCTCGACACGATTCTGAAAATTATTCAAAATAATTAAATTCACCTATCTTGTACAGTTTGTATTTATATTAGGAAAGTTCCTTACCAACCAGATGAGTATAAGCAGACAAGAGAGCTTCACGTTCACTCCGAAGATCCCTTTTAATTCTCTCCCTTTTTATCAATTCACTGTATCTTCTAAACTCTGCAGCCATCGATGTAGAATTTTTAGCATCTGCAATCTGAGTCTTCAATTTCTCAGCCACTTTCTTTTCTGCAGGAGCCAAACCATCTTCAAATTTTCGCCTGAGTCTTTCCCAGTCAAGATCCTTTTGATCATCCCCTAATCCTGAAAAATAAGAAGAAAAAATAAATAAGAATACGAATTAGGCTTTTTTAATTTTTCTTCTCAGGAACATTTTATTTAACCACCTTGGATATCCTCAAAGCTTTGAAGCAACGCATCTGTTCCAAGACTAGCTCTCTCTTTTGATGTCAATAATCTAGTTAACTGACGATGTTGAGCTCTAAATTCAGCTATTTCTCTGAAAAAATATATCTCTATATTATAAAAATATTTCGCTGCTGCTGTTTTAAAAATTCTTCTTCATCTTATAAAAAAAACTTACTTCAATCTTTCGCCTAGTTTTGTGCATTTCTTTGGCTTAAAAATGGGCCCTTTCCAAGGATGAAGAGAGTGGTGAGGCCAAAATAATCCTGTGAATTTTTCAGATACAGTGGTCCATTTTTCGCAGGCTTTGGCTCCTAATTCTACAATTTCATCCTTAACTCGTCCTTCAGAAGTTTTTACCTACATATAAGAAAGGGAAAAAAATTTTTATTACACCCTGTTGAAAGTCAAAAAAGATAGAAAAGGATAGAGATTTTCTATCCTTTCCCAGTACACACTTTTGCATCCACCAAACGCTATTTTTTTCTATCTTTGTTTGTATCTATCGTTTTAACTAGGCTCTATCTTTTCCTATCTTTTTCTATTCTTAGTTTTAAAATGATTAACTTTAAAATTTTGAACATGCATAATAATATTTTAAATGCAATATTTTGTTTATACAGATTATTCCAATCTTACCACTGACACATATAATATTGAAAAATCCGCACCTATGAGGACGCGAACCCGCGAGCATTGAGTTTGCAGTCGAGTGCTCAATCTACTGAGCTAACGAAGCGTTTTGGTTTTATATGTTTTAAAAACCAATATCACTCTCCTAAAGAAATCTATTCCAACCTATCCATTCTTTATTCCAATCTATCTTTTTCAATCTCTGTTATATCAATAACCTATATCTTCTATTTCCTCATTTATGTCTCATGAATCCATATCTATCCCTTTCAATTTCTTTGGCAGTATAAGCACTAACCTCTCTATCAGGCTCATTTTTTTCTCTACCTTATTATTTTCCTTATCTGGTGCAAATTGCGAAAAGAGAGATAACAGCGTTGAAATAATTGTACGAGGATGGATATGGATAGAAAGATAAGGATTGAAAAAGCTAGGGTTGTTAGTATACTTCGTAGAAAGACAAAACAGTATGAAAGTGATTCAACCAGATAAATATTGAATTGGATAGACATTAAGGGAGATATAAAAGAATTTAAATTATTATACAAGGATAGATGAAGATCGGAAGGTATCATAGTATATTGTAAAAAAGATAGAAAAGGATTGAGATAATAGATTAAGGATAGACGTTATTAGAAATATAGTGATTGAAAAGGATACACTTTGTAATGTCCTTCAAGAAAAATAGAAAAGGATTGAAAGGGATATATTTGGTCATATACTAATACTTCAAGAGAGATATAAAATGATTGAAATGATTGTACAACGGTAGATGTGGATAGAAAGGTATGGATTGAAAAGGATAGAAAAGGATTGATAGATTAAGGTTAGACGTGGTTAGAAATATAATGATTGAAAAGGATAGAGTTGCTCATGCCCTTCAAGAGAGATAGAAAAGGATTGAAATGATTCAAGAAGGTTAGAAAGAATAGAAAGGTAAAGGTAAAGATTGAAATGAATAGACT
>JAUESI010000028.1:3567707-3581516 GCA_032275145.1 Synergus laeviventris | reverse complement strand
ATAATTGGTAAAAAGCTAATTTTTTTGAAAACGAAAAACCAATTTTTTTCATATCAACTCGCGCTAATTTAGTCAATTTTTAGAATTTTGTACGTGTTTAAGTCTTCTGAAACTATCTTAGAAATAAAAAAGAAAATATTGTTATAAACAAAATAGTTGTTAATTTTTTTTGAGAGATTGCCAAAATCATGGATTTTAACCTTCAAGCGCTTCGTTTACAAGCGCCAATCTTGATGCTGCCCTAAACACGTGACATGAAGGTAAGTTGGATAGAGTAGCACCAAGATTGCCGCTTGGATTTTAAATCATTCATAATTTTTGAATTAATAATTCAATTGAGCTAAAACTTTCCAGAAAACTTCTTTGAACCTTAATAAACAACTTTCTCACTGAAATTTATCCGTAGCTTAAAATTCGCTCGCTAAACGAAGGGCTTGAAGGCTAAAATTCATGATCTTGACAATCTTCCAAAAAAAAATTAACAAATATTTTGTTTATAACAATATTTTCTTTTTTCTTTCTTAGATAGTTTTAGAAGACTTAAAATCGTACTTTAGTATTGGTAAAATCGAAAAATTCAGAAAATTGGCCAAATTAGTGCGAGTTGAAATGAAAAAGATTGGAATTTTTCGTTTTCAAAAAATCCACTTTTTCCAATTATCTCAAAAACTACAATACCTACAAATTTTTGCAAGAGGAAAAAAATATGGGCCTTGAAATTCTCTATAAACTTGAAAGATTTTAAAAATTGTCACTCAGGACAATACTTCCTAGGCGTATCACCTTTTGGTCCCCGCAGCAGTTCAATTATTTTATTCCTCCAGATGCGAATAAAATACATTTGAAAATATAGGTAATCTCTTTCTAATCTTGGAACTAAATTTTGTTTACATTATATAATTTTACGAAAATACAATCAGCGCATGGAGTAGGGGATACCCTTTTTTAAGGCATCGACCCTCCTTTCTGCGATTAGTTCTAGGACACATTACTTTGTACTGTTTGCTCTACTCATGGTTGCTCTTAATTATATCTATCTACAACACTCAGCCAACTTTTTCTGCGACTCATTCTAAATTTTTTTTTCACGTCTAGAATTCACACAACCGGTTTTTCATTCGTAACATTGAGGTAGGTAATAAACATTTTTGTCTATCAGGTCGGAAAATCAAAGTATATAATAATTGATTCTTAAAATATATATTCTAGTGAAACACGTTTTCAATTTTTTTTATCAGACATGTGAAAAAATGGGAGAATAAATTAAATAAAACAAACTGAATTTCTACAGATTTATAATTCCACCGGTTATTCGCCATTCTTAGTTCATAAAATTCGTATTGTCGATCATAATGTATACTCTGAATAAAATTTGTAATGGAGATAAATGTGATGCAGTCCTTGTTATGAGAATAATCGTAAATTCCCATTAATTGCTCGTCACTAAATGAGTCCCGCTCATATGAAATAAAATTTATTGACGCGAACATAACCATCAATTTATCACTTTATTAGTCACCCTTCTGTTCACCAGTATCTTCAGGAGAAAAATATTTCATTCGGAGGAGAATATTTCTCAATATCGTTATCCTTAATTCCCTGTATTTTCTGTATATTGTAACATTGTTATTATACATATATATGTATATATAGTCTTTTCCGGTTCACCGAGAGTTTCATACTCTCGACTCAAAGTTTATTTCTACTATGTCAATGCACAGTTGCCTAACCAAGGGCGACGGAAGTCGACGCAAAGGGAAACGAACCGTGAAAGAAACAAAGATTTGCTTCAAATCAGTTATTTTTAACAAATACTGTAGTTCAAATAAATTCAATTCGAACTAAATTTGGGGCTTCATTTTGCTAATCAAATCCTGATATTCGAATATTTTTTAAATAGAATTGGAGAAAGCATTTTCTGAGAAAATATAAGTGATTACTGATTCATATAATATTCATTTCCGATGTCCTTGCCTCTATTATATAATAGACCAAGGCTAGTTTTTTTATAGAACTCTTATAGTCGAAGATCTAATTACAAAATAAAAAAAAATTCACATAAGTTCCTATTTCGAGAACAATGAGAGATCCGATTGCTACCTTCTGGTGATTTATGTTGATTTCAGTTGGATTTTAATTTTGATTATGTTTTCGACTTTGATGAGTCATTTTATGGAGGGGAAAAACTATTTAATTGTAAAACTTTCCCTGCGGAAATTTTCCCATGTAGCCCTATTTAAAATAGGGTTCTGACGAGGTCCTGGTCGGGAATCTTACAATTGGATTTTCACCTTAAAATAATGTAATGAAACTGAGATATTTGTTTTCAAATTACTTAAAAACCTTGCAACTTTAAAAAAGTTGTTGGAATACTTTTAAATCGTTTGAAATCTCTTGAATTTCGATGATCTCAGCATATTTTAAAAGATTTACTAGAAGATTTGAAAGAAAGTAAAAAGAATCTAAAAATATTTGTTTTGAAATTACTAGAGAATCTTGAAATTTTTTAAGTCTTGTGAAAGTCCTTTGAGAAAATCTGGTGTTCTTTTGAAATTCATTAAAATTCTTTAATATCTCATAAAATCCTTAAAAATACTTTACAAATCAATTATTTGAAACTCATATGAATTCTTCTTAATTTTTTTTTAAATTCTGTAAATCACTTCAAATCTATTGAAATTGCTTTAAATTCCTTAAAATTAGTTGGCAGCTCCGATCTCGATTTTCAAGTACAGACGACGAATAGAAATCCAACCAATGAGTGAAAAGAGATTGTGGCAAACAAGTCAGGGCCCCGCCAGAACCCAATCTAAATTTCTTCACGGGTTTTTATAATTTGCAAAGCTCGATTATCAGGGAATTTTCTCTTTGGGTTGACCTGAAAAAATCCAAATCTAATAAATAATCAAATTTAACATTTTTTTTAAATACCTAAAAATATAAAATTCAATATTTTTCCCCAGCACAATTATTACAGTAATCATTGGTTACTCTCGGCATGTTGATTTTTCAAGGTATGACAAGCCCACGCCGCTATTGGCTAATTGATATTTGCTTTGTGTAAGTCTCCCCGTCGCCATTTCTACTTATTCTAATTCACTCTTTATTTTGACCTTATTGTAATTTCCTTAAATTTGCAATCGAAGCTCAAAAAAATCCGAGGACTCGAGCTTTAACAACGATATTAATTCTCTTTTGCTCGGTATACATATAATTTATTTATTTATTAACTCTAATTATTATTCTAAATTATTATGAATCGCGCCAGAATTTCGCAGCCACTTTATCTTCCCTTTGAGCAAAATATGGATGGCTACGAATGAAATTCTATCTTTCTTAAGTTCACTTTTTTACGATTTTTTTAATTTTGAAAAAAACGATTCGGGACGATCTAAAAACGGAAGTGCCAATCGAATCTTATAAGCTTCATTTTTCGTTGAGCGATCTCAGAGTCATTAAAATAAACTTTTCATTTCTCTTATACTTTTTTGTGAGGTAGATCCATCATCTAACTATTTCTCTTAAAAATGCAAAAATTCATAGGAAGTAAGAAACTATAAAAATTATTTCTCAGGAAATACTCCATAATATAATTCACACCTTAAAAACATTCTACAGAGTCAAAAAAATCGATAATAAAAAGTAGATCCTTTTTATTGTAATAAAAGATTCATGTATCAAAAATTTCTATGGTTTCTGGCATTCAATATTCAAAATACTTTGGCTAATTCTACTGATATTGTTGAATTTTCAAAAAAGTTTTAGACGAGATTAGAAGTAATTTTCGACTCTGCAGAAATAGAATATTATAGAAATGGGAGTATGATTCAATAAACTCTAGGAACTTTCGATTTTGAATTCGAATTACAATTTGAATGTTCTAAGGTACTGTAGGAATATCAGTCGAGTTGAAATTAAATTTACAGTTCGGGGAACAAAAAGTGGACTCGCCTCTGCTTGTCCCTCTCATGATTTTAACTAAAAAAATTCTTTGAGAATCAAATACATATTTTGTTAATTAAAAAATATGTTTCTTTGACCCTGAAAAAACTTTTTTTGTTCATTTCGACCTTGATTCATAATTTCATTTTCTCATTTTGCATGCATACTTTTAACATATGAGGTTACTCTAAAACTCATCATTATGAGTGCACTTGAACGCAGCGGGTTTTTTTTTATCAAACAACATTTCCGTACGCGATTTTTTAAGCTAAATGCATATGCAATACATTTTGTATGTACATATACAAATACTAATTACACATATATTTCAACTTATTTATATAATTACTTATTTATCAGTAATTATTTATACTTTAAATAGTAACATTTCTTCTCTGCTTTACGACTAATAACACTTTACAATTTAAAAAACGAGATCACATAAAAAATAAAGAATCGCAATCCTTTACTTTTAAAGTTTATTGACTCTTACGTGCGTTTAAAGTTTAATTTTCCCACACGAAACTCGAAACCTTTTTCCTGTAACACAGCCCGATTGATTACTTCAGACGTGGCGTTTTATTGATCATTTCGATGGAAAAGATCCTTCGATTTAAAATAGGTACACAATTTAATTAAACTGTAAAACAATTTTTTGAGAGGTATTGAATTTTTGGATCTCTCTCATCGAAAGTCTAAACAGAAATTATTTCCGCTAATAAAATTGAACATTTCCACTGAATTTCACTCATAAATATCAAAATATATAATGCAATTATAAAAATATAATACTATCTAGTAAAACAAAATTTAATGGAGATAAAAATCTGAATAATTTATTTGTGATAAAATGTTTTAGGCCTATTGCTATTGTGTCAATTAAATGAAAAGCAGTGGAAATATCGTTTTGCAACCCTTTTATCTCTTACAATTTGATAAAACCCAAAATCAAAGTCTCACTTTCCAAACAAACTTTTAAAAATAAAAAAAAGCTTTTTTTACGTTTTGAATTAATTTTGCAGTTGAATTATATCAGACCAAAGTCTGAGAACAATAGTTTTTACCATAGCAAATGTATTCTACATATTTTCAACTATTAAGCCTAAAATACACATTCCTAAAATATACTCAGCTCTTTTCTTATTAATCGCGATTACCTTACGGTGTACACCAATAGAAATCTATCTTGAATTACTTATCTAAGGAGCGACACCTGGACAATGGCAAATTTTGTATCGCTAATATTTATATATCTATTTCTCTCGACAAATCACTCATTCAAACATACATTTCTGATTCACGAACGATACACAAAACTCATATTTATACACACTGAACCTCATTATTTTCGAAATCCTGATGAATCATTCGACGAAAACGATTTTCCATAGAGATTCATAATCATAAATTATCATAAAGATGATATCGTTTTGCGATGTAGTATAGAAAAAATAATTTTTCAACAATTTTCAACAAGCATTAGCTCAATTGGAAGATTTCCGAGCTTCTAGAATAATCTTCCATAAAACTCTAAGGAATATAGTAATATTACTTTTTTTTCGTATTGTATTGTAATTCCTGGAATCCGATGAAAGGCTTTTTGGGAAGAGTTTGATAATACTTCCCCTTCCTTAGATTAAATTATTAAAATGCTAGCAGGCTGTCATTTGAAAATAAATTTCAAATATTTTCTGTATTAATTTCAGGGGGAGCAAATGTCACGTTTCGTTTTCTTTTTCCCTTAATCTCTCTTCCTATTCTTCTTGATCCAAATATTTCGTCATCAGAAGTTGCGGAGACGATTTTTGTATCTAAAGTCTCGTTTTCCGCTGGAAGCGACTTGGATGGCGATTTTCAGGAGGAGACGTTGAAATGTAAATTAATGTCGTGTCAAACCTGTTGGGAAGTAATGAGGTCCGCTTTGCTCGAGTTTTTAAGGATCGACGGCCCTGGCAGCTTCTGAGAGGTTCCCGTCGAACCAGGAGGCTGTACTGTCATTGGCTGTCCGTTCACCAAAACTATTGTGTCTCGCACGGAATCATATCCATCCGGTGGTCCTAAGGTAAAAAGAAAATCTTTTTAAATTCTTTTAAAAGTTATTTTATACATTATAAGACCTAAGATTTAATTAACATTTTCAATCTAAGAGGGGAGGTTTCACTTAAATACGTCCATTCCCAGAATTCCAATGAAATCCTTTCAAATATCATAGAATTCCTCGAAATTCAATAATTTCTATAATTCTCTATTCATTAAATGCTTCACTGCGTTGAACTCAAGTCGACCAGACTCTGATTTCTTGAACCATACCAGGACTGTTATTACCATCGCCCACTACAAAGGTGGAGGCGTCTATTACTCCATTCGCAATGGATTCAACTTGAATCATCATTAATTTTGAAAACAGAGTGTACTATCGGAATTACTGCAAGATCAAGGGAATTTAGATGAGAGCTTTATGCTGCAAGTGAAAGCTGCGTTGAAATTTCTGCCACTGCAGATTAATTATAATACAATATATCATTATAAAATATAGTATTAATCCAAATGCTAACCACAGAATTAATCTTCCCTTTTGTCCAGGAACAAGAAACCGATTAGAAAATTTGAATCGGTCTGAAGCTTTCGTGAAATCTATCCTTAGTTTTAAACTTATGAATACTTGTTGAATATGATATGGATAGAAAGATAAAGACTGAAAA
Organism: Synergus laeviventris; assembly: GCA_032275145.1. Taxonomy (NCBI): domain Eukaryota; kingdom Metazoa; phylum Arthropoda; class Insecta; order Hymenoptera; family Cynipidae; genus Synergus; species Synergus laeviventris. The sequence continues at coordinate 3,574,872 of JAUESI010000028.1, read as the reverse complement.
GGATAGAAAAAGATTATGATAATTAGATTAAGGATAGAGGTGGTTAGAAATGTAGACATTGAGAAGGAAAGACTTGGCCATGCCCTTCAAAAGAGATAGAAAAGGATTGAAATGATTATACAAGGATAGATATGGATAGGAAAATAGCTATTAGAAAAGATAGGCGCGGCAGTTGATTGCATAAGGGATAGAAATAGATTAATTTGGATAGGCGAAGAATAAGGAGATTCAAAAGGAAAGAGAGTAGAGATTGGAATGGATTGGGAAGGATACATTTGGATAAATTTGTCCTTTCTATTTCAATCTTGAAGATTGAAAAAGATTCTAATGGATAGACTTCCTATTGTTTTACTTCCAACAGGGCAATTCAGAAAGACAAAAGACTAAAGCAGTTGTTAATCGTTTCATTTTCCCTGTGTGGCTTAAAACAATTATTAGAATTTTAAATCTTTTCCCTTAAATAATCTTTAATTACCAGGTGATGCAGTATAAGTAAGGGTCCTCGAAGGTGTCAATACATTTCGAGAAACGGGACCCCAGTCGACTGTTGGTTGAAGAAGCATCCGAGCCCGACACCAAACACTTTCTTCAATTCCTTTTCTTCCACTTGAACTCTTCTGAGATATTCCACCATTCAGCTCATCGTCATCATCCTCATCATCATCGTCGTCATAGGTCGGTTTCCGACGACGTTTTCTTAGTTGAAGCTGCAAGAGACGCCACATTTATTAATCTAATTCCAATATTTTATTTCCATTTGGATGCTTTTTATTAAATAATACTTACGAGGGCCATTCCAATGATGACGAGGACAGGCAGCATCCCTACCACCCAGCCAACAGCGTCGGCCCATCTCGGATATACATAAGTGCCATACTTGAGGGGTTCGTATTCCACCCAGTTGAAGAAAAGAATAAAGAAAAGTGCAGCTGGAGTCACCACTTTCCACATCCACGTCCAGAAAAAGCGCCAAAGTCGGCAACGTGGTCCAATCATCTGTTGCACATCATCCAGAAATCGGTCAGCTCCATAGACCCAGGCAACCAAAATGCATTCCGTGATTGCTATGAGAAGTACTGACCAATTCGCAGCATACTTGTCCATCAATTGGAGCCAGTACATCCCAGCCTGATTAATTGAAAAAATTAAGTAAATTCCGAATTGAATCAGCTTTCTTATTCTAATCTTTCTCGTTTTGTAGCAGTGTTCAATTTTTAAAATAAAAGTAATAGACACAGTTTACGAAAGTGTACCACTGTAGAGCAAAAAATATCTAATTCTAATATTCGTTGAATAAAAATTGAATTATTATTATTGGAATAGAAAATTACATTGGTGGTGAAGATGAGACCACCACCGTAGCCAAGAACTGAAACAGCGAGGACCACCCAGAATTTGTAATTCCTCAAAGATGGTACTCCATCCAGAATTGCTGTTGTCACTGTTTCCATGAGTGCAAATTGCGAATCCAAACCTAGGGTCAAGAGCATCACGAAGAAGAGGAACGCCCAGACAGGGGCGACTGGTAATCTGGCTACAACCTTTGATTAAAAAAAAGATTAGAAGATACTAGATATCCTTTATAGAAAACATTCAGATTTTAATTATCACCTCAGGATATACGATGAAGGCTAATCCAGCGCCTTGATCGACGACGGAAGCAACGGGCACATCGAGTTCATGTGCCAGAAAACCGATAACGGAAAATATCACCAATCCAGCGAAAAAGGAGGTTCCAATGTTGCTAACTGCAACGATCAAAGAGTCTTTGTAGCAGTTGTTCGAAAATTTGTTGTAGGAGCTTAAAGTGATGAGACCGCCCCAGGCTGGACTGAGAGCGAAAAAGATTTGAACCGCAGCATCACCCCAAACTTTTGCTGATGCTAAGTGTCCCCAATCCGGAGTCAGATAGAAGAGGATACCCTCGTCGGCACCAGGAAGCATGATGCCCCGTACGAATAACGCTATCTGAAAATGATTCAAAATTTTAATTGGCCATTCCATTAATCTTAAGTGAGAAAGACAAACTGGAGAGAATGATGATTTATTTACCAGAACAACGTAAGGGAAAAGAGCAGTGAAGTACACAACTTTCCCTGAACTTTGAACTCCTTTGCTAAGACAGAGGAAGACAATGACCCAAGCCAAAAAAAGGCAGGCTGCCATTTTTGGATTAACATTACCAGTCTCTTCAATTCCGTGGCTCATGCGCAATACATGGTTGCTGAAAAATTTCATTTCATTTCGTTCATCAATTTATTTACTTATTTATTGATTTTACTTAAAATTATTAATTGAATCCATTTGAAGAATTTTATTATTACTTGAAATATTCCTCGGCAGGTGGCTTTCGAATGATGGCGGTGATATTCTCAATGGTGAGATTCATAGAAGTAAGTTGAGTCGAATTTAGACATTGGTTCTTGAAATACGACAAGTTCTGTTCCAGGCACATGTCGGATATTTCAGGCGTAACACAATCTTCAGTGCTCCATGCTGGATCACATTTGCTCCAAGGTAGTTCACCCCCTCCTGAATTCAGATCAAAATAAAAAATTAATCTTCAAAGAATGAAGTACAAAGTAAAAAAAAAATGAGAAAGATCAACTATTAAAAGATAAAGTTAAAAAAATGCAGTAAAGACCTTCCCGACTTCAAAAGCAAGGAATTAAGCCTGAGTAGAAAAGGATTGTTATAGTCAGAAATAATCTCTCACTTAAAAGCTTTTTAATCTTCCTAGACAAAGGGTACACCTTCAGTGGAAAAGAATGAATATTCCAGACAATGGTAGCGTGTCATCTGTAGAATTTCTTATCCACTTACTCGAGAGTATTCATGCTAAAAATTTGCATGTTTCTAAATTGTAAATATAATTAAAGAAAAAAGTAGCTAAAAATCTTAAATTTTAAATGCTTAGCGACACTTACAAAGTCTTTCATTAAAGTTAATACTGTAAAATATTTAAGCACTTATTATTGTAATTTGATTGATTGCAGCTTACCAGCTACGGATGCAAACATGTAGTAGAGTGTCCAAGCGATGATAAGATTATAATAGAGCATTACTACTGAGCTGACTAATACCATTCCATATCCCACGCCTCGAAGTAAAGGACAAAAACGTTTATAAGCTGCCACAGGACCCAAACTTGCATATTGACCTGAAAAAAGGAAAACTTTATTTTACAAAAGTCCTTTTCATTACGAATCTTATAAATTGTACAAATAATCATTTTTTATCCAAAAAAAGTTATGGAAATGATTTCCTATACCAGGTCTAGAAGTATGAAACCGGAATTTCTCTATAGATGGTGCTTGCCATCAGTTTAGGGACCGTATGATCGCTTCTGCAGCGCCATCTTCTCCCTCTAGCAGCTGAGAAGGATTTTCAGTAAAAAGTGGTTCTGTCCTTTTCTAGCATATTGCTCCATCTCTTTTGTTACGTGACCACAAGAGAAATTGGCAATATGATAGAAAAGGACAGAATCATCTTGTGCTCAGGCCTTAACCACAACCCAAGTTCGATATACCAGTGTATTTACAGGTTTTTTGTTATTACTTCAAGAATAATTCGTTATGCTATACTTTTTTGCTAAATCTGTATAATTAATATATTTTTATTTAATTTATACAAGTGCAGATTTGGATACAGTAAGTAGTTTGCATCTTGGCGATGAACTTCCAACATTTGGGCAAATCAACAAAATTTTGTCTTCTCATCGAATGGAAAATGTATTCTTTTTTTGTACTATTGAGGAAATAATGGCATTATGTGAACATTTCTTCGCACTCCGATGGTAAAATGTATTTTAGATTTTAATAAACATTTTTTATTGTTCATTACTTTGTATAAAATTGATTTTTCTTTATTTATTATTTCAGTTTATATTGAACTCTTAATCTGAATTACCAGGTCTAGAAGTATGAAACCGGAATTTCCCTATAGATGGTGCTTGCCATCAGTTTAAGGACCATGATCACTTCTGCAGCGCCATCTTCTCCCCCTACTATTTAATACAAGCATCAACATGCCGCATTTTTTGCCTACAAAATACGATTTGCGAACAGCACTGGTTTTTTGTTATCAATTGAGGAAAACTGTTGCAGAATTGCATTGACTGCTTATCAAAGCTTATGGTGAACATGCTCTTGGCAAAACACAGTGTTTCGAGTGGTTTAAAAAATTCAAAAGATGTAATTTTGATGTGAGATACGAAGATCGTGGGAAACCACCGAAAAAGTTCGAAGACGCAACGAATTGCAAGCCTTACTGGATGAAGACGATACTCATACTCAACAAGAACTCACGAATCAACTGAATGTGTCGCAGAAAGCCGTCTGCATTGGTTTTAAAGCAATGGGGAAGATTCAAAAATTCGGATATTCACACATAGCGAAACGGGTCAGGGAAACGAGCGAGGCGTTCAGTTGGGAAATACTGGCGCATGCCACTTATTCTCCAGACTTGGCTCCGTCGGATTAGCATCTGTTCGCATCACTGGGCCACACTCTCGCTGAACAACGCTTCACTTCGTACGAAAATGTACGAGAATCGCTAGATAACTGGTTTGCTTCAAAAGACAAACAGTTTTATTGGCGTGGCATTTATCACCTTCCGGAGGAAAAATGTGTAAATATCAATGGAGATTACTCTGAATAAAATATTTTTCATCATTTTCATGCAACATGCTTCTAGACCTGGTAATGGATATCAATATCTTTCAAATTCTCTCTCTAAATATTTCCTTACTTGCACACACCCTCCAAATATATAAAATTTATTACCTATTTTATCGCCCCATCCCCTCTCAAGAGACATCATATAATAAAAGAAGTTATCAAATAAAGATATTTGAGAATAAATGAGTGATAAATAAAAAATAAAAAGATAATGAATAAATATTTATAGTTCAACATTGAGTGAGATTTGGTCTAAATACTTTTGGTCGTAGGGGAATTTAATTTCAAGAAAAGGCAATGTATATGTCACAGTACAACGTTTTGGAACGAGAGACATCGATTAAATTTCGTAACGGATATCAGGGAGTCTAGGCTCGAGTCTCAAGGTGGCGCCGAAGCAGCTTTTCTGATTCTCACAAGATTAAGGAAATAATGAATTAATCTTTCCTGATAGATCCCTTAATTTATTTTCGAAAAAGATATATGTATTATATTGTGCCGTAATAAAATAATAAGAAAGCAATTTTACTTGATGAGTTTCTTAATTCAAGGTTTCCTAGTGCGCTAATTAAAGGTTACGGAGTGAGGAATGAAGAAATAAAAAAATAGAACGAATATTCGCAAAGGCTCTCTTTTCATTTCTTTTAATATTATAATTATATTTTAATTCCCTTTGCAATATTTAACACCGTAAATCAGAATGATGCGTTTTTAAGCAGAGAATTCTAAACCGAAACTTTTAACTTCAATTAAACCTTCCTAATAATTAAACGGAACGACACGTGCGTTCCTCCTAACAACTTCAATTAAATCCTTTCGGAATTAGGAGTTCAATGTCAATAGGAATCAGTGCTAATGACAAGCATGTATAATAACAATAGTCCTCGAAAAAGATTAAAAATAGCATAACATAATTGAATGTGATTATTTATTTAATATGTGGAATAATAAATAATAAATAAACTTTAAAACTGCAATGGCCTCTTAACCTGATTCTGAATAACCTTAAAAGATTGATTTTTCAAGGAATTTCAATCAAACAGGTATTTTACGAGATTATAAAATCGGGAAGTTTAATTAAAAAGTCTCGACCGAAATTAAACATTTTTCAATGAATATTAAAGGGTATTTTTAAATGTAAAAGATGTGTATAAAATATAAAATAATTTTTTTTCTCACCTAGTGAAAGTTCCATGAACATCAGTGGCAGGCCAGCGATAATAAGCATTATGGTGAATGGAATGAGAAAAGCTCCTCCTCCGTTAGAATAACAGAGATAAGGAAAGCGCCACACATTTCCAAGACCAACGCTATAACCCAAAAGAGACAAAAGGAAGTCGAATTTCCCAGTCCAGGTGCCACGTTCTGGATGTTCATCCTCGCCACCCTGAAGAGGTGCTTGACTATTCGCCACGGAGTACTTGTCCTCATTCTGTAACACGCCAAAAACTTGTTTTCCAACTCACTAATCAAATTTATATTTTACTTTCTCCTGTCCTTCCTTTTTCAAGTATACCTTTAATTTCAATAAAAAGGAGACCATAAATTTTGAAAGTTGAAAATATTCTACTTGAAATGCAGCGATCTAATTTAAGAAAACTGCAATAATTTGAATATAAATTTTTTTTTATCTCATTTAGTTCCATTCAAATTACTTAGCAGATATCATAATCAATATTATGAATCGAAAATTCGACTTTCGATGCCTGTGGAGCGGGTCGAAAGTGGAGTTTTCTACCCTAGGGAAGAAAGTGACAGATAAACGCAAATGGCGGTGTTTTGCTGTAAAAAGTATTCGTATTTCACTTGTTTTATCTTTTTCCTTTTCCTATCGATTCTCGACCATCATAATGTATCGATAAGTTATCACGCTCTAAGCATCCAAAATCGAATTTTCGATTTACGGTATAATGAAAAAATCGTTTCAGATAATTGAGTATGAAAAGGAGTTTGAAAAAGTATTTACAAAATTTGGAATATTAACTTACCTCCCAGGAATCTAGGTAGGGACGAATCCGAGGTGAAGAATCTTCCATCCTCTCTTCTTGGAGGCTGCGCCCACTTTTTGGCGAAGTACCTCCCAGATCACTGATCTCTTCTTCTTTTCATGATTGGTCTTTTCAAAATCTCTTACTTTCTATGAAGAATGATGAATATCGATAAACTAAAGTCTATTGATGAGTAAAAACAATTTTTCTCTAAATTGGTGTAAATTCTCTAATTTGGATGTTCTGCAATTTCTTCCTCGTGAATTCATCTCTTCCGTCCTCGCGGAGGACAATGCAATCGAATCAGGGATTCGATAGTCGGGAGGTTTCCGTAATTCCCACTTCTAGACAAGAGAGAACATTGAATTATTCAGAATGTCGATGTTGAGATACTGCGGGGACTGAAATCAATTTGCATTTTTTCTTAGCAACTTTCCCACGAAGGCTCATTTTAAAGTCGATAAAGGCGATATTCCGGAATTTTTATTGTTCATATAA
>JAUESI010000028.1:3535056-3551737 GCA_032275145.1 Synergus laeviventris | reverse complement strand
TTCTTCCTCTATCAACAGTCACGAAACTATCATTGTCATGTGGTTGGCGCCTTGCGAGTTCTTGAGTATTCGGCTATTTATTGAAGGTTTTTATGTCAAATAACCTCGTGAGTTGTAACTAATTAGTGAAAGTGATCAAAATTGAAAAATTATACGCTGCCAATTAGTTTAATCTCTAAAGTGACTATACGTCCTGTTTTTCAGCTGTTTGTCCTGTGGAGGTGAGCGTCCTGTCAAATGTTCTGCCAACGAGTTTTTTGTTAGAAAAACCAGAAATTAGCAGAAGACTTTTATAATATTGTTAAAAATAATGACGAAAATATAAAGTCTCTTTGAATCTGCCTCCCACCCCTATCACTTAACCAGTCAGTGTATCTGTTTTTCCATCTGAAAGTTCTGTATGTCAAGAGTTTATACCATTGCTTTAACCTGAATTCGTATAAATGTATAATTTGAATTTTTGGTAAACTGAACTTTAAGAAATATTTATCGTGTAAAAATATTACTCGAAATCGTAACAAAGTAACGTCGGCCATTCATACAACCCTTTTTATAAAATCTCTCTAGATTTTATTAATACGATGCTGCATTTGATGTCTTCAGGGAGAATTTTAAGAATCATTATTAACGAATTAAATAAAATATTATTAAGTTCAAGTTGTTGTATAGATTCAAGTTGAAGGTATTACGTAGAAATATATGTGGGATCTCTGTAAAGAACTTGTACAGGATTTTACATATAGGAACCTATAAGCATGCCTAGAAGGAAACACCCACGTAGGATCCTATAAAGATACCTAAATAGGACACTTGATAGGATTCTTTACAGGTACCTATACAGGAATTTGCAGTAGGGTGTAATTTTCAATTTGTAAGAATATTAATAAAAATAAAGAAATACTCACTAGTAGTATGGATTTTCTTTAGCATAGCTTCCCCAGTTAACCAGTAATCCGTAATGAACTCGCCGTACCCCCATTTGGCTGCATTTTTCATATTCGCAAAGGCTTTATAATTCTGAAAATTAATTATAATTATCACTTTTTGCAGGAATCTTATTAAAAAGAAAATATAAAAGAATTCTCCATACGTTTTCTATTGCACTATCGACAGCTCGACCTTTCATTGCAAACCAATTGTAGCCATAAGCCACGTCGTCGATTGTATTGATGCCTAACTTGTAATAAGACAAGGTCAAAAAAGCTGTCAAATTCGCTGTGTAAAATGACGATAGAATCGTCACGAAGATCCACCAGGATGCGAAGAGAAACCTTGTGCAGTCTAAAAATATAATGGATATATAAAATGAATTATTTTTTAAAAAATATCGTATGTGCCACGGGAGAGCGATTTACATATATTATTTTTGAAATTTGTAATTCATTTTTTAAATCAAACCTCCGTGAGGTGCGCGTGTCGTTCCTTGTTTAAACAAAGCACCATAAACGAACCACATGCAACGTGGAAAGGTGTACCTCCACATTTCATCGTCTCTTACAAAGAAGTGTCTAGATAAAATAAATATTATAATAAGAAAAATGTATTTCTATACGTTTATTTGAATAAAAATTAAAGTACCGAAGCTGAATCGAGAGCCATATCAATGGGCCTATCACACAAAGACACGTAATGATCGAGTACCAAACGTTCGGGCTAAACGGGGCAAAAAGACCTGATCCTGATGACGATCCTAATGGTCTTTTTAGTAAAAACGTCATTTCCATTTCATCTACTGCTGAACTATAATTGACGACGTTTCTTAGTTTTGGCATCATTGGCAAAAATGCCACTGCCATGTCCACTTGCTATATTCGATACAAGAAATTTATTCCTTATTATAAATTTACATTAGACATTTTTTTTTAAGTTAATAGTTTGGAATTTTTATTTCAATAATTTTACAATAATTACATTATATTGACAGAAAAAAAGAAAGATATAAATATTTTTTACTGATTGGATATCTAGGACTAAAAATTTTAAAAGTAAAAAAAACTGAAGACCTTGGGTCAAAAAATCAATAAGATACTCTACTTTTATGAAAAAGTGCAGGTGGCATTATAACATTTTTTTCAATCAATAAAGTTAATGTACAAAAACTAGGTTGATCCTATTTTATTTTTTTCTTCTGGATTGATTTTCAAATAATGTAATTGTAAAATATAAAAAAATATTTAAATTTCTTCATTTTAAATATATTTATGGAAATATATCTTACATTTTTAACTAGCATGCTCATGATGCCAGTTTGAGCGTTACCGAGTTCTTGCGAAACGGGTGGTACAATTTTGTAAGAAAAGTTCAACTTTGATTTTAACATATTCAAAATTTGAAAAGCATAGCCTATTCCATAGAGAACGCCATTGCGTTCTCGAATTCCTGAGTAGGGAGGGTCCTGCAGACATAAAATGGAAAATTTCCAAAATTTAATGAATTTGAAAATTTGATTAAATTATGCTTTATTTTTGTATTATTTTCAAAAAATAAACTTACCTCCCAGCTCGTAATCCGAATTTCAGAAGGCATTTGTTTCATCATGTATACCGAAGTAACATTTCACATCCTAAAATTATTTCGAACCAAAAAAAGTATTTCCAACCCTACCTCATTTTATTCAATTAATTTTTCTTTTCTGTCCTCATCACTTGAGCACAATTTTCTTTCAATTCACAATCATAAATTCCAGAAATGCCTGAAAATTGTTCTTCGCACTTCCTCTTCTTAACATTTTTAATCCTTTCCATACTTTCAGTTTGTTCCAGAATACAAATAAAAAACGAAAAATTATAAAAGATTTTTGGAAGAAAGTAAGAGAATGAAATAATGTAAAGGAAAATAGTAACAATATTATTAAAAATAACGAGACTTATATTCAATTCAAAACTATATAAAAAAACCGAATTCCGAAATTTGAGGAACACACTTTGCACTTTTTAAAATTCTTATTCACTTTAAAATTAAATCCACGTCACTTTTTCAAAAGTTTTATTTATTTTTGCCAAACTTATAAATGGCTCACCAATCTTTTTAAAGAGTTTATTTTTGTAATTAAAAAAATCTATTTTTTTCAGGTTTTCTTGGCGAAAAAGTGAGAAAGGAGTGGGAGGGAAGTTTACAAGTTGAACCCTCACTTGGGTCTGAGGCTCTGAAGCCTCAGGTACCCCTGGTTCTATATGATCTGAGGTAAATCGATACTGACACTTGTTACCATTACGATCCTCCTATGCTGAGTCAAAAAAAGTGGGAAGAACGCACATGACAATTCAAGGTGTCCCCACAATTTATATATCTATATCTAGAGGTATACTTTTTCATAGTATATGTGAAGCAATCATCTCCATGTGCACTTATGGCTTTCTGCAAACATGTAAGTGTAAAGTAAATAAAATAACACTTCTATCGAACTAGATGTCGAACCCATTTACCGAACCATTTGTCGAACCACATGAAGAAAAAATTGACCTGCTAGAAGTCCTGCAGAGTGATTGAAGAAAATGTTGAAGGAGAAAGAAATATTGAAGTGTTTTTTTTCTAAGGACAAGGACAGCGAAATTATGGCTAATCGTATGAATGAATACTTATCTTCCAGTCACATTACTTTAATGACACTTCTTATTTCTTTTGTAGTTGATTGAAATGTTGGCATTAATTTCAAAGGAAGCTTTTTTCAGATTATTTATTAGTGTTTGCATTTCTTGATTTACAATTTTTGTAATATCTCTAAATTGAATATTAAAGTATGTCAAAAATGTAAAAGTAGGCAAGTGGGGCAATTTTTATTTCATGACAAATTCTATTATCTTCTTTCATTGTAGCCTGTAATTTATAAACATAAAAGTAACTGTCGATTTTATCTGCAGGTATTCGTATGTAACTTCTTTCATTGTAGATCGAAGCTATACAATATACATCGATCAATTTACTAAAAAGGTAAAATATTTAAGAACATGAGGCGTTTCTTTAATTCTCTACTTTTTTCATAAGCAGTTAAAGTATTTTTTACTATAAAATAATTATGTTAAAAAACAATCTCCTGCGACTTAAGAAAACGGTGATATTCAAGGTTACATAAAATAGATCTTTTATAGATATATTTAATTCATGAGTCATCTAAAGGAAGATTTATTACCCAGTGGCAATTTTATTAAATTTTGACTAAAAAGCCGGAACTTATCTCGGTTTCTCATCAAAGATAAATGAGGTCGTAATGTGTGGTAATTATAGCGAATGTTCAAATATTGAGCGTAACATACATATAGTCATTAATGGGTTGCTCAATAAGGGAAGAAATCGGTTTTAGTAGTTTAACGGCTATAATGACTTAATTATATTGCTCTTTACTCATATTTTATCAATACCTAATAAAATGAGAATTTACTAAATTAAACTTCATAAAAAATACTCAAATTCAAGTTAAATGATGAATTTAATTTAATTTAAATATATAGTAATATAATTAAGAATCGCTATTTTAGCAAGAATTTAGTATTATAATACTCGTGAAACGACTTCTTAGTAAATTATTCAAGTTAATTCTTTTCAATATCATCATGATAAAAATCAAATATAGTAAATTCAAACACATTGTTACGTATCATTTCATGGAAATAGTCACCAACAAATAATGGGGTGTATTATCTTCACTAAAGCAAATCGAATATCAGTCACCTCCCATTAAATGGATGTATTATTTGAGTTTCTTTTTTTATGAATTATGGATGATTGTCATAATATGTCATGCTGACATAGTAATGTCTCATTAATACCAATCTTATGTACATTGGTATATTCCCACCTTGCAATAATGCAATAAAACAGACATTTAAAATCTGTTAAATCTATTAAAACTATTGTAATCTTTGAGATCTCTTTAAATCTCTAATTATTAAAAATTATGAAAAAATCAAATCATAACATATAAATTATGATTATATTTTTTCATAATTTTTAGTAACTGGAAATTAAAGAGATTTCAAAAGATTACAAAAGTTTTCAAGTGATCTCAAAGAATTTAAAAATATTTCAAATTGTTTCAAAGGATTTCGTCAAGTTTCAGTAGATTTTAAGAGATATAACATATTTTACAGAATCTAAAAACATTTTTTGTTTTCAAATTACTTCAAAATCTTGAAAATTCTTCAATTTTTAAATATTGTTTTAAAAGACTTGAAAATTGGTTATTATTATTTTGAATTCCTTACAATATTTAGATATATTGTAAGGAATCACTTGAAGTCTATCGAAATCATTTTAAATTCTCAAAAATCATTTGAAATCTCTTCAAATTTTCTAAAATCTCTTGAGAAACTCAAAAAAATTTTTGGATTACTTCAAACTGTTGAAACCCTTCTGAATTTATTTGACATTTATTAAAAACTGTTTAAAATCACTTGAAATCTATTTAATTTGTTCTAAACTCTCTTGAAATCCTTTAGGAAATCTTGTAAAATCTCTTGAAATACCTTTAAGTTCTCTGAAATCTCTTGAAATCCTTTAAGATGTTTTGCAAATTTTTAATTCTTCAGTTGAAGTGTATTAAAATTGCTTTGAATTAATTAAATTCTCTAGAATCACTTGGACTATTGATATCTTTTGAAAATCCTTTAAAATACATTAATATCGTTTAAAATCCGTTGAAAAACTAAACAAAATTGATAAATTACTTTAAACTCTCGAAACTCCCCTGAATTCTTTTGAAATTCTAGTATAGTTCTTTAAATCCACCTTAGAACTTGATATCTTTGCAATCTTGTGAAATTTCTTTAAATTTGTTCAGATTCCCTGGAATCATTTGAAATTTCTCGAAATTCCCTTAAATTCCTTAAAATCTCTTAAAATACTTTGAAAATCTTTTAAAATTAATCATGTCATACAATATCCCTTGAAATACGTAACAAAAATTTTTCATTACTCTAAAAGCTTGATACTCTTGTGAATTATTTTGAAATTCTTTAAAAATTCCTTCAAAACCACTTGTTTCAATATAATTAATATCTCTTTTGTATAATAGGATTTTGTTTTCAGAAAATTAACTAGTTAAATAATCAAATGTTGCAAATAATGAACCTAGAATAGTTTCTTAATCCTGATGGGGTATTGACCAGTTTTTCCTACGTGGGATATTTACCAGTGAGATGGTGACGCTCCTTGTCGGGTCCTTTCCGTTTTCCAGGTGAAGACCACTAGGTAAAACTGGCCAGGACTCCACCAGGACCCCACCAAAATTATTATGTCATTATTATGTCTACATGGAGAAATCCATTATATCAATTTTTCTTAAAAGACGTTAAAGCTGACACGTTTGACCCTAAATTTTGACGTAGTTTATAGGCAAAATGAATATTAAAGTTTTCTCGGTGTATGTATAATCGTAAATGCATGCTCATCATCAAGTAAATAAACATTACATGTATGAGCATAATATAAAATGAAAAGTGTCTCTTTCGTGCAGCTCATCATGATTCGACAGACAGTTCCGATCGTTGCATTTGATCATCTACGGTGATTATGTTCATGATCTCAAGGGCACGTAAAATAAAATAAAACAATCCACATTTTGATGGTCAAACAATTGATACAATTATAGTATGTCGCAGTTATCTTTTTCCAAGGTTTAAAAGCACATTGCTTTCCCTTGGCGTCAACAAAACATTGAGTAGATAATTTTTCATCCACTCATACTGACATGATTGCAACAGTTATAGGTAATAATTTGATTATAAATGATTGGAAAAGAAGTTGAGGTCATTCTCTTGAAGAAAATCCTTATATGTACATTGAATTCGAATATTTATTTTCCATAAACGTGAAGCATGTTTCCCAAATTGCGTATATGTATATATGTTATTTACATTTGCAAGTATTTTATGTCACTTTGAGTTTGCGTTGAGGATCAAATAAATGTATTGTAAGAAATAAATATACCGAAGAACTAAATATATTGAAAAAAAAATAAATATATCTAATTCTTATTTAAATTGAACGTATCGTTTGTTTTTCCCCATTTTCATAACTTGTTTTACTTTATTCGCAAACCAGTCTATAAATTGTCGTCTTAATGGATGAGTTCGTATCGAGTTTCGAATTGTAAGAAGAAAGAAAAGTCGTATAATGATAGGCATTTTATCCGCCTTAAGGGCCACAGTAGCTGGTTAGTTCTTCCATAGAACATGCTTTTACGCAACACTCGTCATGGACACCGCGTGTATATCTTCTAAAACGACCACCGCCAAATCTTCCTATCATGGCGTTCGCGCTTTGTCGTGATCTGAATGGGTAGAATTCGTCATAGGCAAAAGGGGTTTCATCTATCTCCATCTCTAAAAGAAGAAAATTAATCAATTATTCGTTGCATCAATTAGTTGCAGAGTGAATGAAGATACATAAATAGAAAATTTTGAAAAATATCTACTAACCTTGGCCGCTCTTTTTAAACATTGAGTTGTATTGACCATTGCACATGAGCTGCAATGCATTCGAAAGATGTTTCCCACAATAATGCTTGTTCATGCCTGATGATCGTTTCTGGCCATATTGAAAGATATCCGATTGAGCGTTTACTAGTTGTGGAATAATAAGCCACGCAGCAATCACGAGTGTCACCAGCACGTTCAACCGATGCGTGGACATCTGTAAACACACAAAAAAAGCATCTTAAAAACAATTTCAACAATGTCCAAGCAGATATTCCCTATCGCATAAACAATTTATAAAACATGATATCATTATTAACTCTTGTAAACAAGTAATTCCACTTCTCTCCAAATCGACATTTTTTTTCGCATGTCATTGAGACTTATTCGGAAAGTCTATAATACTATCCTTAAAGTGTGATTGCCTAAATTATAAATAGATTTCAGAATACAATTTAGGTATTTGAAAGGAACTGGAAGATTAAATCAATTTATTATTATTACTATTTTTAGAGCATGGGATATTTTTATTGCAATAATAATAACAGATCGGCTGAAATACAGTGTTGCTAGGTTCAAAAAAAACCTTCCGTTTTCTTCGATTTTTCTTCAATAATTTTTTAAACATATTTGAAAAATTTCTTCAAGTTAATTCAAATTTCAGAAACATAATTTTAGGCTCTTTTAATGATATCAAAAGTAAAATGAACTATTTAAGATCAAAATATGGTAACAACCAATAATTAATTAATTGATTTTAGGGATTTTAGGCACTGGGACTCTGACACTGTTGAAAATCGAACGGACCTTTTGGTTGTGCCGTTGCGGGCTTGTGTGGCTTGTGTGGTGGTGGTCCGTAGTGGTGGTATTAACATGTAGTGGTGATAGAAAGAGAGGTTCGATCGATTTTCGACTTCGAAAAAGCAATAAAAACATCTTTTAGTCCCACTTCAGGTCAGCCATGCGAACGCCGAAGTCCGATGCATAAATTCGATCTGATCTCTCTTTCTACCATGTGAGTTAGAGAACGCGAGGTGCGATCGATTCGAATCGACTGGCTTTTCGGCATCTCTTTCTATCGTACGAGATAGACAGGAAGAGGTCGATAGTTTGCAGACGACATTTCGAACTTGTCTTCTGCAAACTATCGATCCTCTCTGTGTATCTCATACGATTTATAGGGATGCCGAAACGAGAGTCGATTCGAATAGATTGCACCTCATTCTCTAACTCACATGGTAGAAAGAGAGATCCGAGCGAATTTATGCATCCGAGTCCTACTGCAGAATATATTATGCTATTCCCAATTCACATGGAGATTAGATTAACGCGGGGAATTTAAAACATTGTAAATTTGTTATTCTTCAAATAGACTTAAATTATGTTAAATTATATGTTTATAAAACTGTAGAATAAGATACTTCCTGACAACATCAAGCAAATACGTGATTGTTTAAACTCCATTAGAATCAAAATTATGGAGAACGCTACAAATACATTTTTAAACACATCTTCAAAAAAAAATCTTCAGATTTTCATGAAATTTCTTCGAATTCTTCAAAATTCCACAGGCGTTACTAAAATTAGATCCATATTGGTCTGAGCACAGTCATGAACTGAATCCGTAACCTGGACCCGAAGATGGTTCTGTCCTTTTCAATCATATTGCCTTATCTCTCTTGTCATGTGACCGCAAGAGAGATAGGGCAATATGATAGAAAAGGACAGAACCATCTTCGGATCCAGGTTATAGGTTCAGTGGTCCAGTTCAGGATTGTGCTCAGGCCTTATGATTTTTGGTTAGTACCAACCTTCAAACGATACATGTATAAATTTGACAGCTTTCGGACAATTGGTTCGTGAGATATAGCATTGTGAGTGAAGCAACTTTTGTTATTGTGAAAAAAATGGATAAAAAGAATTTCGTGTGTTAATGAAGCATTGCTTTTTGGTGAACAAAAATACTGTTGAAGCCAAGGCTTGGCTTGATAAACATTATTCGGACTCTGCACCAGGGAAATCAACAGTTGAAAAGTGGTTTGCTAAATTTAAACGAGGCGAAATGAACGTCGAAGACGATCTACGCAGTCGACGTCTGAAAGAGGCTATTACTGAAGAAAACATAAAAAAAGTCCACAAAATAATTTTGAATGATCGTAAAATAAAGTTGATCGAGATTATAGCTGAGACTATAAAGATATCAAAGGAATGTGTTGGACATATCGTGCATGAATATTTGAACAAGCGAAAGTTGTGTGCAAAGTGGGTGCCGCACGAGCTTACAATCGATCAAAAGCAACAACGTGTTGATGATTCGGAGCAGTGTTTTGCGATATTCAACCGTAATAAAGACGAATTTTTCAGACGATATGTGACAATGGATGAAACATGGCTCCATCACTACACTCCAGAGTCCAATCGACAGCCAGACGAGTGGACTGCACGCGATGAACCGAATCCAAAGCGTGAAAAGACGCAACAGTCGAGTGGCAAGGTTATGGCATCAGTATTCTGGGATGCACATGGTATAATATTCATCGATTACCTCGAAAAGGGCCAGACGATCAACAGCGATTATTGTCATAATCGTTGTTGGAGCGTTTTTCATCAAGACAATGCACCGTGACACAAATCAATGAAAACGATTAAAAAAATGGCATGCATTAGGCTACGAATTGCTTCCCCATCCATCGCATTCTCCAGATCGGGCTCCGAGTGACTTTTTTTTGTTTGCAAACCTCAAAAGAATGCTCGCTGGAAAAAAGTTCAGCGCTAATAAAGAGATAATTGCCGAAACTGAGGCCTATTTTGAGGCTAAAGAGAAATCGTACTATAAAAATGCTATCGGAAAATTGTATGACCGCTATAATTGTTTTACTATGTTAGCCTACGAACTATTCAGCCGAACTGTTATTTAAAGCAACAGCTCTTAATTTGAATAATAATTTGAACTTCAAAATTCTCTTATAAGCAAATATTATTGCAGAAGTGCAATAAACTTCAGCCAAGAATTTCCTTGTAGAGAAATTAAAAACTCGGACAAATCCTGACTCATCTCTGTTGCCACGAAAGTGCAGTAACATCAACAAGAAACGTTTCTTGTATCTACGGATGCAATTCTAGTTTTTTATTTCCGTGTATATAGTTGCGCATGTAATCGCTCAATGGCAATTAGAGTCCGTCGTCCACTGGATTGTGGAAAACTTTAAAAGCGACGGTATTCTCTTCTCTCTACTCTTAATTGAATAATTAGCCTCTAGGGTGTGATGGGATAATGGATCACTGAGGCCGATTATGGCATCTATTTTTAGATATCAATTCTCTAAATATAAACCACAAAGTACATTTCTCTCGAATCACTGAGACGGCGTTCAAGCAATAAAAAAAAATTGCATCTGCTTTGTCTATAAGAATGACCTTTGTGCTTGTCTCTATTCTGGCGTCGGAGATTTTGTAGAAATGGGACACTGCAACGAGTTCAAAATAATAGAACAATTATTGTGTATGTGAAAAAATGCAGTTAAGAATTCAAGAAGAAATTATATGGACTCAAGTATCCCCGTTTTGAAATTGTTACGTTGATAACCAGTCTGAACATAGGGTGTCACGGTACTCAAGGTACATATTTATATTTTTGAATTCCGAAATGTATTCAAAAGTGCTCAGGGTAATTCAAAAAATTTAAAGAAATTTGCACAGAACTCTAGTGTATTCTATCAAATTCTAAGAATTCAGGAAGATTCTACAGAATTCAATCGACGCGTGCATTTTACGTAATGTAATTAACTCGTCGAGAAATTTTTTTAGCTTGGTTGCTATGAAAAAGATACTTGTTAATTTTCGAATCTTGTTTAAGAGTGAAGTTACACCAAAGAGTCAAAATCTCTTACAAAAATAAATTTAAGGGAAGTTAAACGATCTGAACTTGTATTCTCACAACTCTCAGCAATGGCACATGGATTGTCGGCTATCTAACGCATTATTTTGATTAGTTAATCTTTAATTGCTGATTACTCGGTAATTATACATTCCACAAATTTTTTGTATTAGAATTTTTTACTCCATTTTTTTGGAATTTAAAAATATAAATATGTACCAGGACATCCTGTATAGGCCAATTTTTTCCTTTCAATACAAATTCAAAATTTTTTTCGTCGTGCTTTCTGAATCCTTTTATTTTAAATTTGAAAGCAATTTTTTATATATTTGCAAATATTTTTAAACATTATTATGAGACTTTCATCACTCTGAAACGTTAAATTTATAATTAAGAATTATGTGCTTGCACGCACCAGGTGTAAAAAGCATAACTTCATTAATTATGATTCTTCTGTTAATGATAAAGATCTAAAATCGATTAATTATACTACATGGAATACGTCATGAAGCAAGTTTAGGTTCAAGCTGTTGGTGCTTTTATTCTATTGAATTTAATTCTTTGCTTTTATAATAACTGAAAGTTGTTCAAAATTTCCTAAAGTTTGTATATGAAAAATTGAAATTTGTTTAAATTTTCAAGTCTTTTATAAAATACAAGAAAGAGCACGATTATTAAATATAGAATTAGATATACATCACTTGCAATAAAAATTTATGGTAATTCTCTTTGTAATTTAATTACAGTAATTAACACCCACTTGAACACGGTAATTACTTTAAATCGATTAATTATGCTCACTTTGCATGGGTCTTGAAAGAGGTCAGTTATAAAAATTGATAATTTAATCTTCTTCCTATACAATTCTAATTATAATAAAATTTTAATCGAAAAGCGCTTTTTTAAATTTAGCACTCTGAAATAATATGCATAGAAAAATACAAAAATATGTTTAATAAATACAAATGAACAGCTGGACACCAAAAGGAATTCAGCCTGGGAAGTATTGTCCTGAGTATCAATTTTTAAAATCTTTCGAATTTTAATTTCAAAGACTGATATTTGTTAAGAATTTTGAGACGCATATTTTTTGCTCTTGCAAAAATTTGTAGATTTTTTAGGGTTTGAGATAATTGGTAAAAAATGGATTTTTTAAAATCGAAAAATTCCAATCTTTTTTCACTTCAACTCGCGCTAATAGTTGTTAATTTTTTTTTTGAGAGGTTGCCAAAATCCTGGATTTTAACCCCTGGAAATATTTAAAAAGTTTCTGTATTGCTTTAAAATCAGTTGGCAGTTCTGATCCCGATTTTCGAATAGAGGTGGCGAATAGAAATCCAACCAATGGGTGAAAAGAGATTGTGGCTTCAGATATTAGGAATTTTTTCTGGAACATATAGTAACTGTAGTAACTATTTAACTAATCAAATATTACAAATAACGAATCCAAGAATATTTTTTTACTCTTGATAGGGTATTGACCAGTTTTCCCTAGTTTTACCTCAATTCGATCAATAGTTAAAAAATTATAAACGTTTTAAAGCTGCTCTATCCGACTTACCTTCATTTTACGTGTTTAGGGGAACGTCAAGATTGCCGCTTGGATTTTAAAACATTGAAAATTTTTTAACCATTAATCCAATTGAGCTAAAACTTTTCAGAAAACTTCTTTGACCCTTAATGACCAACTTTTTAACTGAAAGTTTTCCGTAGCTTAAAATTCGCTCGCTAAACGAAGCGCTTGAAGGTTAAAATTCATGATTTTGGAAAACTCAAAAAAAAAATAAACAACTATTTTGTTTATAACAATATTTTATTTTTTCTTGCTAAGATAGTTTCAGAAGACTTAAATACGTACTTTAATATTAATAAAATCGAAAAATTTTGGAAATTGACGAAATTAGCGCGAGTTGAAGGGAAACAAAATTGGAGTTATTCGTTTTCAAAAAATCAACTTTTTACCAATTATCCCAAAAACTACATAACCTACAAATTTTTGCAAGAGGAAAAAAAGATGCGCAGCGTCAAGATTGCCGCTTGGATTTTAAAACATTCATAATTTTTTAACTAATAATCCAATTGAGCTACAACTTTCCAGAAAACTTCTTTGACCCTTAATGAACAACTTTCTTACTGAAAGTTTTCCGTAGCTTAAAATTCGCTCGCTAAACGAAGGGCTTGAAGGTTAAAATTCATGATCTTTGCAATCTTCCAAAAAAAATTCACAACTATTTTGTTTATAACAATATTTTCTTTTTTCTTTCTAAGATAGTTTCAGAAGACTTAAAAACGTTTTTTGTATTAAAAAAATCAACTTTTTATCAATTATCCCAAAAACGACAAAACCTACAAATTATTGCAAGAGGGGAAAAAGATGCGCCTTGAAATTCTCTACAAATATCAGTCTTTCAAATTAAAATTCGAAGGATTTTTAGAATTGACACTCAGTACAATAGTTAATCTTTGTTATAGAATTAATATTATTATTATAATTTTTATTATTATCCGGTATATATATTGGCCATCTTCTGTAACGGTTCCTCGATATGCAGATGAGTATATTCTATTACAATATCAGAAATTCGTGAAAAACAAAACAGATAAATAAAGGCAAAAAAGAGAGGCGAGAAAACTGGAAGACATAATATTCAAATTGTAATACAATTTACAAGATAAAGTTTTTCTTTTTTATTTCATCTCATTAATGCCTCATTTATCCTGGCTTGACGATAGTGCTACTGTGTCTTTGTCAAGCTTCAAATTATCTTCATATCAAGCGCCCCACTCGTACCATTGCATCAGTAGAAATGGAACGTACCAATCAGACTAGAATATATTACCAACACGCTCTTCCCTCTTTAGAATCATCGTTCTAAAAATAGATATCCAAAAATTAACATTACTATTATAATTGTTATCTATTAATATATTGTAATATTTTATATCTTCATCTAGTATCTTGCGTGGAAGGTTTGGAATTCTACATCCGGTATTTTGTCCGAAATAATTTAATACCTTAATGTTTTTTTCTTTTTTTAATTAATCCAAAAATAATTGAAAAATAATCTAAAAATGTTGCAGATAATAAATATTTTCTAGTATTTAAATGAGTTTTTTTCGGTAGTTGCCACACCCGGAAAAATAGTTGTGACCCCTGATATTTAATATTTTCATGTAATCGATATCCTCATTTCTCAAACCCTATTTTTAATTAAAAAACTCTCGAGTTCTAGATTATGCTATCAAGGATTTACTAAATTATCTATGCTGACTTGCATTTTGACCTAAGAACTTAGCCCACTAAGAGGCAGCGAGAGAATATTCTATTTTGACAACAATTGTTAAATTACGAAGAGTTAAATTGCCAAGTGATTATACGAAGGCCGAACAAATATTTTCCTACGTTCAGCATTAAAAGTCTGCAGTCGCTTCATTTACAGTTTCATTGCAATTGCACGCTGACAGAGAAGTCTCGTATAAATAAAGTCCGTGAAAAACTATTAGTCCTTCGCTACACAATCAAGGAGAATAATGAAAGAGAGTCGATTTATTTTTTGACGTAGATTGATTGACACTTTCTATCATGATGTAATTTGTCGAGATATCTCCAATTTGATAGTTTTTTTTTCCTTACCATGCATTATCAATCTCCTCAATAAGTGGCTAGGGATGATTATTAAAAAAAAAAAATATCACTACTATTATTAAAATTTCTGTTTCTCTGATTAAGACGTCGTTTTAGAAGATTTGAAAATGGATTTTAAGTTTTCTGGCTCACCGGTTTTGAAGTACAGTTTGAAGAGTTGTGTTTCTAAAAGTCTTGGTACTCTCAAAGAATTGCCCAAAAAAAATCTGTAAATTAAAAATTGTTTCTGATAATAATTTAAATTAAAGTTCCTAATTTTTCTTATTAATCAGTTTCAAAGCCACAGAGCAAATTTGAAGAATCGGGCTTCATTAAAGCAGGAACTTACTCTCTTTTGACAGACGTAGAGAAAATATTCAGAATTAGTTACTATATCACTTTGAATATCACAGTCACGCACTTCATTTGGTGATTAGAGATTTGAGTTTAGGGTTTCCAAGAAATGGATCTTCGGCTTGATTTGATGGGGTATTTGTCAATAATGACGTGAAGCGATCCTTTCTTCATTAATCGTGAAGAATTTTCCAGAGAGTGTATAATCCCTTGAAAGTATTGTTGACTCTTGGGTATGAATTCTGTTTTTCTGGGACACATTTATGTAGGTCTTCCGAGGTGATGATAGCAACCCACTAGATTCTGTCTAATATCTTTCAATGGTCAGTTGTGGATTTTCAATAATAAATTTTTTATTGTAGATTTTTAATTACCAATTCCTCATTAAGGGTGGTCAATTTTCGACTTTTAATTGACAATTGTGGTAGTATTTGGTAAGGATTTGAGGGAGGAGAGTTGGCCTAGCGACAGAAATCGCCGGATCCAGTTTCCGACCCGGTCAGCTCGAGCCTTGTGTAAAGGCCGAAGACCGGCCAACACTGAAGAGGAAATTCTTCTCACATTGCTGCTTGACATCTGCTTGAGAAGGGGAGATCAATTCGCGAGAGAATTACGATACATTTTTTTCCCGTTGGTTTACAAATTCTAATTGTCTTAAGATTCTTGGGAAATTTAAATTTCATGTTTATTTGTTCAATTTGAGGATTAGGAGAGGGTCCTTCTTTGGAAGCTACTTGTGGAAACCACTCAGAAAGTTATTAGATTAAATTTTCCGTTTAATTTCTCGCTTCAAAGGCTTTTAAACACTAAAGGTTGTGATGCTTATTATACTAATTAAGTTACGTCTATTCTTATGATAATGCGACTTTTCATACTTTAATATCATTAAAAATTATCTTCATCATCACATTATATTACATATACTCTCTCAATCTGAATTAGTACAAATTTGACTATTGAATTAGTAATTTCTCCAATTTCTACTACATAAAATAGTGAGTCACCTATTGCTAAAATGAATTAGTAAGAATATTTTTATGCTTTTCAAAAGATATTATGGTATTTTAACCAATTTTTAAGAATTATAATGAATTAAAAATGTTCTCGTGGATTTTTAAGATGTTTATAGTAATTTTAAGAAATTTTCAGGGGTTTTAAGGGAAATTTAATCGGTTTAAAAAGATTTTTACGACTTAAAAATTTTTGTGATCAAGGGATATTAAAATATTTTTAGGATTTTCAAAAGATTTTATGGAATTTTAAGAGGTTTCTAGTAATATTAACAAGTTGTCACGGGTTTTAAGGGAATTTAAACGCTTTTTAAGGGATCTTAACAAACTTTAGGTGATTCTAAAGTTCCTTCTGGAATTTAAAATGATTTAAAGAGATTCTTATGATTTTTAAAAAATTTTG
>JAUESI010000028.1:3515999-3534956 GCA_032275145.1 Synergus laeviventris | reverse complement strand
AACTTTAGGTGATTCTAAAGTTCCTTCTGGAATTTAAAATGATTTAAAGAGATTCTTATGATTTTTAAAAAATTTTGTTCTTGGAATTTTATTAAGGGATAATCAAATATTTTTACAATTTTCAAAAGATTTGATGGAATTTTAGGGATTTTAGCAAGTGGTTTTTATGAGATTTATAAAGATTTTTATGACTTATAAAACATTTCATATTTTAAGATATTTTTAAGAATTAAAATAAATTATAAATTTTTTCGTAGAAATTTTAAAAGTTTTCTAGTGATTTAAAAAACTTGTATGTGATTTTTTAGGAATTTTAGATATTTTAACACGTTTTTAAGAGAGTTTTATAAACTTTAGGTGATTTTCAAATTCCTGGCGAATATTAAAATGTTTCTATGATTTTTAAAACATATTATGAAGTTTTAAGACATTTTTAAGAGGTTTCTAGTAATTTTAAGAATTTCAAAAAAGATTATTAGCGAATTATAAAAATTTTCGGTTTTTTTAGAAATTTTGACAAATTTTTAAATAATTTTAACGAACTTTGAGTGATTTTAAAGTTCTTCACAGAATTTCTAAGCGGTTTATAAAGATTTGTATGACTTTTAAAATGTTTTGCGAAATTTTAAGGGATCTAAAAATTTTAAAGAAATATTTTATTGAATAGTGTTACGGTTTCATTTAGTGAGGAGTTAAAAAAAATGAAAACGACTTCGCATCATTTTAATTAGTAAGAAACTACTATTAATTATTAAAATTTAACTAATTCAGATTTAGATACTAATTATAATTGGTTTGAGCTCTTTAATATTTTGCTTGGAGAAAATGAAATTAATAAAGGGTTGACAGGTCGCTTGTAACGATTGAAGATTGGAATTAATTTATAATTTGTCTAATGCCACGAAAACTTCTCGACCAGACAGTCCATCAAAAAAATGAGAGCTGTGGGTTAAGGGGATGTACATAAATTGCTTCGCCATTCATGAGGAAATAAGGGGTGAGACTAAATTTGATATTATAATTTGTGACAAGGTGAGAAGAATATAGGTTTAGTCAATTTCTTACCGATATATTGACTCGTCTCAAGTAAGATATTTATGGCTGTCTACTTTGTAGTTTGCATTTCTGACTCTATATAATATTTTCAATTTACAGCAATAACAAATTGTTATTCCCGGCCATTTAATTTAAATCGACTTGAGTAAAGTACGCTAAAATCGCTATTTAAAAAAAGCACAGATAATTTCAAAACAGTTAACGAGTTTAAAATACAAAAGCATTATTGAAATAATAAATACTCTTTTTTAAAAATCAAAAAATATCTTTGGACACAACTGTCTTCAAGTTATAGTGACGACAAAAAAATTTTTTTTTAATATTGAAAAATGTAACGACTATAAAGCTTCCCCTATAAGGAAGCAAAAGGTGGAAAAAATGTAAAATCAATATATGAGGCTCGTACTATGGCTTATAAAAATGAATGAATTATTATGTTTAAACTAAGTAAATAATTATGATTTAGAGCTTGAATAAACTTAATAAATCATTTTAATCTATTGAATTAAAATGAAATTTTTTTTCACTAAGAACTTATTAATTTATCATTTTTTAAGCACTATAACAGGAAGTATGCGACATCTGCCTTTATCCGTTCAAGCTCACTGAGAAATAAAAAGTCGATAAAAAACCTTTAAAGACACATGGTAATTACCGTAAGAGCAAATTTAGTTTCCTCAACTTTACATTTGCAATAATAAATACTTTTTGCTAAAACCAGGCCATTTACATCATCCAAACTTAATTAATTGACAATTAAAATGATTTACAAACAATTGTTGAGAATGCTTGAACTTACCTAGAAGACTAAATATAGACGATGGGGCAACCGGAAAGAATGCTGCTTTCAGCCCCTCAGTTGTTCTGAAAAAGAAGAATAGTTATATGATTTTGTAAAAAGTTTATTATGAACAAAACTCAATGTGTAGAATTTTGAATTTTAAATGAAAAATTAGTTCGAGAGTATATTCTATAATTTTGATTTTTATCCAAAAGTGAATAAAAGCCGCGGAGTTGACAAACTGTTGACAAGTAGAACCACATCCGGCTTTTGTAGTTGCCAAATCGCTGCAGCGCTTTTATCTAACTTTGGGATAAAATTTTTTGGGATTTACTGTCTTAGTATAAGAAGAGGATTCACTTACTGTTTTGAAAGTGAAGATTGTTACCGCAGAATGAGCGCAGGACTTGTGCCGAAGGAAAAGCTCGAGTCAGCCCTTATAAGCACCGAGAACATGGGGGTAATGTTGAGCAGCTAAGACGGGCTCATTAAACATGTTGCTTGAGTGGATGTCAAGTCTGTTAAACGCTGCTTGGCTAATGTTCGTCTCACACAAAAACGGGTAGTCAGTCGACCGTACGTTTATTATACCTTGACGCTTGATTGGATTTCATATTATTTTGAAGATCTCTTCCCTCCTCAAGACCTTTTAACTCAACATTTATTCACCTTTTCAAACTCTCATCCCGGAACAAGAACGTCCTTCGATTTACTCATTTGAGCGTTCAAGATCCAAATTAAAGAAGGAAGTAGAAATTGGTCAAGAAAGGGGTTGAACTATACAGCTTAGCGACAACAAGAAGAGAGAGAGAGAGAGTATTCGATTTCTCCTCATAATTATCATTCATGACGTCAGCTTACCAATATTTTCGAAACTAATCAGGTTGACGTCTTGAGCTTCCATTTAAATCCTGAAACTCTAATCAAGATGTTCTAATTATTCACGCTATATTTAAATATATATTTTTGCTTTCATACACAACTGAACCGCTGGCGATCAAAAGGGGATACGCCTGGATTCAGCCTGGAAAGTATTGTACTGAGTGTCAATTTTAAAAACACGTTGAATTTTAATTTGAAAGACTGATATTTGTAGATAATTCCAAGGCGCATCTTTTTCTCCTCTTGCAATAATTTGTAGGTTTTGTAGTTCTTGGGATAATTATCTAAGAAAGAAAAACGAAAATATATTGTCATAAACAAAATAATTGTTATTTTTTTTTTTGAGATTGCCAAAATCATGAATTTTAACCTTCAAGCACTTCGTTTAGCGAGCGAATTTTAAGCTATAGATAAATTACACTGAGAAAGTTGTTTATTAAGGATCAAAGAAGTTTTCTGGAAAGTTGTAGCTCAATTGGATTATTAGTTAAAAAATTATGAATGTTTTAAAATCCAAGCGGCAATCTTGACGCTGCGCATCTTTTTTTCCTCTTGCAAAAATTTGTAGGTTATGTAGTTTTTGGGATAATTGGTAAAAAGTTGATTTTTTGAAAACGAATAACTCCAATTTTGTTTCCCTTCAACTCGCGCTAATTTCGTCAATTTCCAAAATTTTTCGATTTTATTAATATTAAAGTACGTATTTAAGTCTTCTGAAACTATCTTAGCAAGAAAAAATAAAATATTGTTATAAACAAAATAGTTGTTTATTTTTTTTTTGAGTTTGCCAAAATCATGAATTTTAACCTTCAAGCGCTTCGTTTACCGAGCGAATTTTAAGCTACGGAAAACATTCAGTAAGAAAGTTGTTCATTAAGAGTCAAAGAAGTTTTCTGGAAAGTTTTAGGTCAATTGGATTAATGGTTAAAAAATTTTCAATGTTTTAAAATCCAAGCGGCAGTCTTGACGTTCCCCTAAACACGTAAAATGAAGGTAAGTCGGATAGAGCAGCTTTAAAACGTTTATAATTTTTTAACTATTGATCGAATTGAGGTAAAACTAGGGAAAACTGGTCAATACCCTATCAAGAGTAAAAAACTATTCTTGGATTAGTTATTTGTAATATTTGATTACTTGAATAGTTATTATATATTCCAGAAAAAAATCCTAATATCTGAAGCAAAGATATCTGAAGCCACAATCTCTTTTCATCCATTGGTTGGATTTCTATTCGCCACCTCTATTCGAAAATCGGGATCAGAACTGCCAACTGATTTTAAGGAATTTAAAGCGATTTCAAAAGACGTCAGGGAAGTTTCAAGATTTTAAAGTGATGCAGAAATTTTTAAAAATATTTCCAGGGTTTTTTAATGATATTAAATAATTTTAAAGGATTTTCAAAAGATATGCATTGATTTTATGGAATGTAAGGGGATTGCAAAAGATTTCAAGTAATTTAAAATTGTTTAAAAAGAACTTCAAAAGAATTCAGATGAGTTTCAAGTAATTAAAAAATTTGGTAAGTATTTTAACGTATTTTAAAGGATATTAAAGAATTTTAATGGGTTTTGAAAGTACTACAAATAATTTTCAATAGCTTTCACTAGATTTAAAAAATGTCAAGACATTTTAAAGGATATCAAGAGATTTTTTAAATTTGAAGAGATTTCAAAATGTGTCAAGTGATTTTAAGGTATATATTTGAAAACATTTAAGACAGTTTTCAAGATTCTCAAGTAATTTCAAAACAAAAAATTTTTTTATTCTCTTGAAAACTTTTGAGATTTGTTGAAATCCATAAATATCCTGTAAAATATTTTGAAATCTCTTTCAATTTCTACAATTCATTAACATATTTAGAAATATCTCAAAATATTTTTAAATTTCTTTTAAGTCTTCTGAAAAATATTTTAAAATATGTTGAGATCGTCGAAATGCAAGGAATTTTTAATTATAGTAAAACATTTCTAAGGATCTTAAAAGAATACCAAAAAATGTGATGATTTTCAAGAAATTTCAAAGATATTTAAAGTATTCCAAAAAATTATTAAAAGTTGCAAGATTTTGAAGCAATGGAAAACAAAATCGTATAAAAATATTATTATTTCCCATAGAAATCCCGACCAGGGCCTTGTCAGAACTCTATGTTAAATAGAGCCCAATGGGGCAATTTCTGCACAAGCTTATTTTTGTAGATAATATCAAGGCTCATCTTTTTTTCCTCTTGTACAAATTTGTAAGTTTTGTAGTTTTTGAGATAATTGGTAAAAAGTGGACTTTTTGAAAACGAAAAATTCAACTTTCTCACTGGAAGTTTTCCGTAGCTTAAAATTCGTTCTAAAACAAAAATTAACAACTATTTTGTTTATTCAAATATTTTCGTTTTTCTTTTTAGATAATTTCAGAAGATTTAAAAACGTTTTTTGTTTTCAAAAAATCCACTTTTTACCAATTATCTCAAAAAATACAAAATCTACAAATGTGTGCAAGAGGAAAAAAAGATGCACCTTGAAATTCTCTACAAATATCAGTCTTAAAAATTAAAATTCAAAGCATTTTTTAAATTGATACTCAGGACAATAGTTTCCAGGTTGAATTCAGGCATATTCCCTTTTAGTCGCCAGTGGTTCAATTATGAATCCCTTTTTAAGAGTAGGGATCAGAAAATATCTCCTTTAAAGTATATTAAAAGTCAATTCAAAGTTTATTCGAAAATCAATTGTGGCACCACTTGATGTTTCCTTTTTAATTGGAAACAACTAAAATAACATAAATTTATTAGATGTCTGAGACAAGATTTCAGAAAATGTCATTCAAGAATTAAAAAGAGATGTTATGAATGAAAATACAAAAGAAAGAGATAAAGCCAAAGGCTAAATTTTCATGGTAGACGGTCATAAAGGAAGAGACATTTAGACTGATGGAGAATGACCATAAAAGTCAGTTAAATTTAGTGTTTTCGACAAAAACTACAGGTACTCTAATGTATATACCCTCTTGGAATATCGATTGCAGTAAAGTGTACGAAACAGGTAGATGCTATCTCGGGTCAGTGGCCCTTGATTAGTATGCATGCAAAAAATTAATATGAAAGAGTGTAAAACATAAATTTTGAAATTATAAATATATAGTTACAACTTCGATGAAAGAAAGAATTAAACGAAAAATTGTTACAATAAAAATTCTAAAAGAAATAGCAATTTTCATTGGAATTGCAGAAAGTAATGAGTTCTAATCAAAGCAAGAAAATTTATTAAAATTAAAAACAGGATAGTAGAGTTATTCAATATTTACTGTGATAATTTAGATAATATGATAATAATAGTTGACTCCATTTGCAGAATTTGTACAAAAAAATTTATACTAATTATGAAACCTATCTTTTTTCCAAAGAAACCTTTCCAAACCAGATTTCGAAACGAGAAAGATATGTATTGTATGTACTTTCTTAAAGTCATACTAGAAATTTTGAACATCCAATAATTCGAAAATTGTCAAATCTCGGCATCATCCTTATTATGTTATCGTTGACGATTATCTTAAAAAGTCTTTAAGTTTCTGTTTCTCGTGAGTCTTAATTAATATAATTTTTTCATTGATACTTGGAAATATTATGAAACAAAATTATTGTTAAAAATTTT
The DNA here is from genome assembly GCA_032275145.1 of Synergus laeviventris. NCBI lineage: Eukaryota > Metazoa > Arthropoda > Insecta > Hymenoptera > Cynipidae > Synergus > Synergus laeviventris. Next base: position 3,528,596 of record JAUESI010000028.1, on the reverse strand, counting down.
CAATCATAGCTAGATTTTTTTTCATACATTTTTGTTTTTATTTCTTCCAGCTGTTGAAGGAAGAAGGAAGAAGGATTTAGCAATAAGGAAAATGAAAACAATCAAAGTTTTTTAAATATATTTTATAAAACGTTCTATTTTATACAGCATATAAAACAATACTCTGTATTTCATTTTATATTCACACATGGGTGCTATTATGTGTATGCCATTGTAATCCTCGACATAGTACATTTAAGTAATAACATTATATTATTCGGCGGGCTAACGTTAATACTATGAGAATGCACTGACCTTTGTCTTCTTAATGCTGCCGGAATGTGTATTCCCAGAGCTGTGATTGAACTGCTCTGTACTGGGCAACTTGGTCTTTTTTCCATGCACCCTAGCGATTTCCAATTCGGTGAGATCGGTGTTTAGAATGTCATCCAAGACCCCAGCTTCTGTAGTTGATTCCCCGATAGCGGGTGCCTCTGGAATCAGTTCTTCGGTATGCTCGACCTTCGGTTGGGTCTCAATGTTGTCCGGAACTCGAGGCGACTTCGGAGGGGGACCTTTCAAGTTCATAATATGATTATTTGGATTTTCGACGTTCGGTTTGTTTATTACATTCTGAACAACTGCGTGATTTAAGAACACGGAATCGGTATTTTCGAGAAACTGACCGATTGCCGGTTCGTCGAAGGTGTTGCCTTCCCAGAAAGAGTCTTCCAGTACTTGGGTGTCCCGTTGCTCCGGTGGAAGACGAGTTATTCGAGCCTTGACGATTGCTAAATGTCGGTGGACGTAGTCCTGTTGAGGTGCCAAAGTTGCTGCACGTTCAAGACATTGAGCTGCCAGGTCCAACTTTCCACGTTCCACCATCACAACGCAGAGATTGTGCAGGCCTTGGATATTTGTCGGGTCCAGTTGCAGAATTCGACGATAACACTGAAAGAATAGATAATTTAGAAGATGTCAAATATTATATTTCTTCAACTTTTAAATTAGAGTTACATTCTCAGCAGCGTCCAAGTCCTTGATATTGTTGATGTAAATATCCCCAAGGAGAATTAGGCCCTTCACGTGATCGGGATGAAATCTGACTAGTTGATTCAGAAAAGGAGCTGCTTCGAGTGGACGTTGTTCATCAGCGAGTAAGAGAGCCAAGTTGAAAAGTGCAGATCTAAAATCTTCCTTCAGAGCAACTGCGTTCCGGAACCAACGTTCCGCACTTTCACTGTCGTGATCGTCCATTGCAAGCATTCCCAGATTGAAGTGCAACCTTTCATTATTGGAATCCTGCAACACAAAATCAAATAAGAGAAATTATCACCTTGTTCTCATAATTCTTAAATAGTTTTTTTTTTAATAAAAACGGTAGTGCTGACCTTTCTCAGTAATTTCAAGAGCCTTTCCCTGGCGACTTTTCTCAGTTCGGCTCGTCCCAATTCCTGCAGAAGTATTGCAGAATTCAAAAGGGCTTGCTCATGCTCTGGATCAAATTCGAGCGCTTTGTCCAAATAAGCAAGGGCTTGAGAAGCTTTTCCTTGTTCAAGAAACACGACTCCCAGCTGAAATAGAAAAAATTGTTTTTTGTGCATACTGAATTTTAACGATTTTAGAAATAATTCTTTAAAAAGTTACATACATTGTAGTAAATATCAGGATTATTGCTGTCGTAGAAAAGCGCTCGTTCGTAAACTTCCTGTGCCTCTTTTGTGCGATTAAGTTTAATTAAAACATCGCCACGATTGATGTAAGCCTGCGTATAATCTGCACGCATGCTGATTGCTTGTCTGTAGAGCAAATCGGCTTCCTCTAATCTTGTGGCGTTTTTGGCGATAAGATTCGCTAGATTGACGAAAACGTTCAAATGGTTCGGGTCGATCTGAGCTTGGTAAGACTTACCGGGTTTCACTTTTGGCAAAAGCGACTTGGCCTGAAATAAAAGAGTATGTTTCAATAGATTATTTCAGAGATTTAAAATCATTAACATTGATGAAAATACCTTAAGGTAAGCATCCTCAGCTTCCTTGAACATTTTCAAGTGGTTGTAGGTCCTTCCTACATTAATGTGCGCACCAATATCATCACCTTGAACCGTCACAGCCATATTGAAGAAGCTCAAAGCTTCCTTAAATCGTCCTTGACTTTCTAGCGCATGTCCAACATTATTGAAGAGCTTAGCATTTCTGTCGTTAACTCTCAGCCCAGACATGAATATCGAATATTCGTCCAGCCAGTCATAATTTCTTATAAATGTCTTTGTGGCATGAGCCGCCAATATGGTAAGTATCAAAAATGTAGACAACTTCTTACACTTTCTCTCACAAAAAATGCTCCAGCCATATCCAATGAGCATACAAAAACCCATTGAAGGTGCGTAGAGGACTCTTTCGGCAATTACAAATCCAACTGGAAAGAAGAGATTCGATGCTGGCAAAAATGGGAGAATCATCATCGCCAGACTCTGAAAAGAATAACTTTGTTAAAAAGCTTTTCAACGTTAAACTTTATTTTAAGACTGAAGAGAGGTTTCTATAAAATCTTCTTACCATTATAATAACAACCGAAGTCTGTCTGCTACGAGTTAGGACTGCAGTGACAAGAAGTCCGATAATAATGCCATAAGTCGCAATAGTCGCGAGATTTCGAGGATCTGTAAAACTTTCAACCAAAGGAATCGTTCCCATTGTCCAATCACAACAGAGATCGACTGGAAGAAATAAGAGTCGTAAGTTTACCGCCGCGAGATAATTGTACGTCAATTGCCTCGTCGGCGTCGAAGCCACGGAAGCTGGATTGTCAAATCTGAAAAAATTACTCTTTAATTTAGAGTTCTAAATAGAGAATATGAAATTAGAATATAAAATGTTTATGGTATGTTACCTGGTAAATATAGGCAACTTTGAACCCATCACATGTAGTCTTAAAATAAGAAGACTAAACGTAACGACTGTAAGAGCCATCAAACGCTTTGTACCCTCGTTAGACCAAGTCGGAGAAATTTTTTTACCATCAAACGTTGACTTAATCGCTAAAACTATATCCAAAGCTCTCACCTGCGGAAAGAAAAATGCTAATTAGAGCAAATTTTACGATATGAGATTTTATGCTCAAAAGGAATTGCCAATTACCCTTTGTACGACAAAAATCTCATAGAGAACACAGACTGCGGTTGCTGTAATTCCCTGTTCTTTACAAAGCATTGCAATGAAGACGAAAAACATTGACAATAACAAAGACTGCCAACCTGTAGACCTTTTACTTTTGCAACATTTAGTATATGTTATGAGAGCTGCGAGGTAAAAGAAAGATGATAGTGTCTCTGCTCTCCCAACGACGCCCGTCACCTACAGAAAAATGTTTGCAACAGAAGAATATTAAATTATGGGTTTGCAATTATTTGCAGAAATTTTCAGTGTCTTTTACTTACAGCCTCTGTGTGTATGGAGTGTACTGCGAATAACATAGCGGATACAAAACTTGTTAAGTCTGATAGAAACATCAAGCACGTTCTGTAAATTGAAGTTTATTAATTTAATTTGCAGGTTTTGAAAAGTTATGTCGATTTTTAATTTTCATATGTGAAGGTCAAAATGCAAACCTAAAATATAAGAGGCATACGCCAACATGAAGGATCACGTTAAGCAGATGATATCCCATTGGATCAAGTTGATGAATCAGGTAATTCCAACGGAACGTGAGAACGCAGAGCGGTCTGTATGATTTGTGAGATTTTTCCTGTTTGAGTAAAGATCGAAATTAAACTTTATCAGCATGGGAACTTTTCAGTTTTATAAAATTCCTTATCTTAAGTTTTACGTTTAAATTTAATAAGTGGTACTTGGATCAGAGGAAAGTATTAGGATATTCGCATATTTAGATTTTTTAATTCACAACGTATAATGCTTGTGTGGAAACAACACAATATAAGCATTTAAAAACTAAAATATCTTATCCCTTGAAATCCTTTAAAAAATTGCTCAGTTCTTTTAAAATTATTATTATTCCTTGAAATCCCTTCAACTCTCATAAATCTCGTAAATATCTTACATATCTTAAAATCGATAGAAAAAAATGTTTAATTTCAGGAAATCTCTTGACATTTTTGAAATTCCGTATAATCCTTTAAAATCGAGTTAAATTCTTTGAGACCATACACGATTCTTTCAAATTATAAAACAGTTTTTGAAATCTTTTGAAATCCTTTCTGAGTCTTTTTATAATTTTTTAAATCCTCTTTCTCCAGAAGGCGTTGTATAATAAAGTTTTGCATATGCCATCGATTTTGTTTTCGTTATTGGGAATCGCATTTGACAATGAATAATAAAGGAAATAACATTTGACAAACTGATAATTCTAACCGCTGATTTTGTATATCCCTTAAAAATCTCCGTCCCCTAAAAACCTATAAAAATGACATATGCATTTCAGATAAAAATTCTTAATCCGGGTCCGTCTCATTCTAAATCCTAAATGAAAGAAAGTGAATCAGAAGGAAACGGACGAATTAGGATAGGAACATGGACGACAATACGCGGATCAATACACGGATACCTAATAGCCTTTGGCGCCTTGCCGCACGCGCGACAATGGCGCCAGAGTTGGTTGATGTTCTTAACTTACCTTATGCATTGGCGTGCCCCAGAAATCGTTATAAAACACATTTTTCACAGGAGTATGAGGCCTCAGATCTCGATTACCTTTGATTGCAGAAATATCGTCAAAGACGAAACCACAGCTCAAACTATTGAGATAAACGGCGAACGCGGTTAAGGCCACGAACGCCGCCAAGGCTCCTCTCGCAGGCACTCCCATCACATCAAATACCCATCGAAATGCCCACCCGGTGAAACTTTACCGGTTTTTCCTCAATTATTCACCAAATATTACAACTAGTCTCGACTTTCACCGGTTAACGAACTCCCAATCCAAATTAGCCTAATCCACATCTCTTACTCTTCGAAATATTAACCTTGCTCGATGTTACGCACACCCATTCTATCACATTTCACTGGTTGCCACATCCAGACACCTGCACATTTTTGCCAATATTATGAACTGCTTTTTCACGTGCATTATTCTCCGAACAATTATTCACGGCTACATCCACAACCTGGTTAAGAGCCGTCGATGAAGGCAACTTCCAATGACTTCGAAAACCGGGGTGAAAGGTAAAGAGTACTGAAGAACAGGGTCGCCAACCCTGCAGGCCACTTCATGACATCTCTCCTGTCAAATGCTAAAAAAAATAGATTAAGAAAATTTTATAGCCTTATTTTAAAATTATTTTTATATATGCGAAGAAATGGAGAAGTTAACTTAGAATAATTTAGAAGCTGATTTTTTTTTTCAATGTTATTGAGGTGTTTTGTTAAATAAACCGAAAATCAAAGACAGAGATCTAGCAGTTGGTGGTACTGATGTCAGAAGCAACCTGTTAAGGCGCGAAAATGTATGTTTTGAAAAAAATAATTGATTCTTTTAAAATGTTAGATGGAATAAATTCTAGAATGATAACTTAATTTCATCTTCAAGTAATGGAAAATAAGTTTGAAAATGTTATTGTGATTAAATCTATAGATGAGAGATATAGAATAAGAAAAAGTGCAAAAAATCTTATGAACATAACCTCATTCAGTAGAATAGTAAATCATTATACCTTTTATGTGCTTAAAAGACAGAAAATGATTTATTTTCAGTCATGATTAATGATAGCAATCAAATTTAATGTTTTAAATTTTTTTTTATATATGTCAAAGATTGATATATTTGTCAAAATGCTAGAACCAGAATAACTGGCCATTGATCAGCTGTTTTCTGTCAATGAAATGTCAAAATGATATTTTTTTCCAATAATGTGCAGCTAACTTCACACTTTTGCATGCGACGACAAAATACAAATGACAAATGACAAAACAAAGACTCAATCTCAATCAATGTTGCATTGCTAATGCAGAAAACCCTGAAAATAGCTGAGTTATAGTGGTAGTTTAAATAAAGAAGACAATCATGGGTGAAAAAGGAGTTAATTTAACGGGAACTGCTTATGCAAGACCTTCCCTTTTTGAAATTATTGCTCAAGATTCTTTAGCATCTATTTTCGAACCTGCGTTTAGTAAAGCTATTTCGGTAAGGTTATGTACTTATGTTTATCTCCTAGTTTTTAAACATTTAAAATATTAAAAAGACTTTGAAAGACATATTTTATAAAAGAAACTAAAATATTGTACACTATATTATATATTTTTAAAAATTTGCAAACAAATTTTACAATAAAGTACGTACAATTTTAAAAAATGTCTTTTTTTAATTATCGTGCAAAGTGCAATAAATGGTAAAAATATATACACATTAAAAATATAAGTCGTTACAAATTTTGCAATTTAAAATTGGAAAAGAACGTGTAAATAATACAATTAAAAGTTTGCATCTAACCTTTTTAAATTTAATTACGACAGGTTTTAGCAGGATATAATCCTGAAAAGTTCGGATGGTTACTTAGATGGAACGACGAATCATTCCTTCTTTTAAATACTGCCTTACAAAATTATTACCTGAATCGCCACAGTTAGTACATATTCTTTTTATGTGGATTATTTAAAAATATAAAAGGTATAAAAACTCGATATTTATCATATAAAGCACTAATATGTTTAAAATTTCAGATGCCTCTTTCTCTGAAACATTTTATGGCCTAAACAGAGTGTCTTTGACTGACAATAATACCACATCAAATCTAAGTAGAAAACAAAAAATAGCCTCTGTAATTTTACTAGTACTTTTTCCGTACTTGAATAAAAAACTCGAGGCCTTAAAAAAAAAATATACGGACGAAGAAATTTCCAACGATATTCCAGTGCGTATAAAATTTGTACTTCTCAAATTACAAAATCCTAAGTTTTTCAAATTTCGTGTAAGTCCTTGAACTGTATCTGATATTTTTTTTTACAGAAATGGAAAAAGAACTTGATAACAAGTCTCATAAAAGTGTACGCATGCTGTGACTCTGCAAGAGAGCTCGCAGAATTACATAATTGGTTATTCTATATATCTGGAAAATCGAATTATCCATCACTTTTGTTAAAATTAATATCAGTAACACTTTCTTATTCTTTCGTTAAACCCAATGTAGTAATCACGGGTCTTTTGTATAAAATAAAAGATGGAACTTTCACTTGGAATGATTGTGGCACTATTTTGGAAGAGGTTGTTTTCAAATCTCTGGAGATGGGGGCATTTTTTATTCGATTTTTGCAATGGTGGAACAATGAAAATTACGACAAGAGTCTGACTGATCTTCCAACTCCAGTACCTCCAAGCGTAAGTTTTTGAATAATAGAAAAGTAAATCAAACAAAATCGTTATAATTCTCGGAAATAATAATGGTAATTACTTCAAATTAAAGATTCCTGAGAAAGCCAAAAGACTGAAAGGCTTGTGTCCAATTTGTCAAAATGCATTCCGGAATCGTACAGCTCTCACCATATCAGGGTAATTTTTTTCAATATATATTCAAAAAAGACTTTAAAATGATGAAGGAAAACACTTATTGTATAACGTGTAAATTTTATTTTTCAGATACATCTTTTGCTACCAATGCATTTTACCTGTGATAAAACAGTATGGAAAATGTCCGGTCACAAATTATCCAGCTACAGAGGACGACCTGATTCGCCTCTATGCACAGTAAAATAACGTACTGTATGTCTGCATAACTTAAATGTACATGTTTTGTAAAAGAATAAAAAATAGATTTTGTTGCTCTGTTTATTACAATGGTCAATGTCTGCGACGTAACTAAAAATCCTTTTCAAGTGTCTGAACCTATTTCCTACTCAACTTACTTTATCTATTTTCCTAGATCTCGAACTAGAGTAAAGCTTCAAGTCGAAAAAGGAACTCAAGGCAAATTTTCAAACGTTTTTTTTTTAAATTCTCAGTCGTTTAATTTCGATTCTAAGCAATTTATATACTCCTTCGAATATTACAAGGCACTTCTTAGCATCAAGTGAAAATTAAATTGATAAAAACAAACTTTCCGGTATTATGACCGTACGAATGATTCTAAACATCATAAAATAAAAATCATATTGAAGATTCGTATTTCAACATGAGTATTGATAAAACTACAAATGACTTTTCGTAGACATCTTTAAATTTACAAACTGCTATTATACAATCTATCGCATGTGAGAATATGGCGAGCTGTTGATCATACTTTACATCTAAAACAACTACAATACTAAAGGCATCAACAAAATGTTCCGTTTAAAAACTCAAGACTAGGAATACCGAAATAACAATATTAACTCTGAGCTTTGAAGTGACCAATAAAGAATTATTTTTAAAAAATTTGTTATCTATTTCAAAGTGACGCTTAATTGACGATAGTATTTTCTAAAAAGCCAAATTTAAGGCATTGTTGGCTCGGAATTTCACGATTGTGCGAACGTCTCTTTACATATAAAAATTGAGAACCAATCGCTTACATTTTTGCTACTCTCGCGTATTTCTAACGATTCACTAGAAGCGATTACGGACAAGAGAAAGCTTTCAGTCATAAAAGTTGCGTAAGGCTTGTCATATAACTTCAATATCACGTGTCTCATCGATCTTAGATTTTTACCAACTGCTCAGAGCTCTTCAAAAAACGCAACCCTGGCTTTCGTCGAACCCGATTTGACTTTCTTGAGCGTACTATATTTATTTTCTCCAAGCCTCACTTGTTCTTCATGAAGCTGGTCCAATTCGCATTGTTTCTCCCCAACTTTCATGAGCTCGATTTCCGACTTTATACCTTTCAATTGTTCCTGCAAATTTCTGCTCTTTTCATGATAATCAATTCGCTCTTTTTCAATTTCAATCGTTATTTGTTCTACGTCTCCATCGGCGATTAAATCATAAGAAGTGAGGTCTGGGGATAAAGGTTCGGCATCCATCTCCATGTTCTGCAAATCCGCTTGCAAATCCGAGGGTAAAACTTGCGTCGAGGGGAACATATGTGATGCAGCCTTCAAAGGGGTAATTATAATTATTATAATGAATTTTTAGAGAATTAAATATTTTTAGTTTTAGAGAGTGTAAAATAGCTTACCGCATTAGTGTATGTGTTTCTGCTAAGAAAAGCAAGTAATTTTTCTTTAGCTTCTTTTTCTGCAATACGAGCGCGAAGTAACTCATCCTTTAATTTTTCAGCCTCAACTGCTCTTCTTTCAGACTCTTGAACGAGTCTTTCGGTGAGCAATTCTGCCTCCCTGGTCTTCCTTTCCAGGTGAACTTTTTCTTCTTCGGTTTTCATGTTATTCAGTCTAATTCGCGTTATCTCCTGTTCTGCTTCTGAAGCTTTTTGACTTAGTAGCATCGCTTCTTCTTCTGCTACTCGACTCTTCTCTGCAAGAAGGTCTGCAGTTTCCTCAGACCGTCTCTGCCAAATCAATTAATATATGCGAAGTTTTTTATTTAGAATAAGAGATTTAAATATTTTATTAATTTAGTGACTTACGAGAGCTTCATTCGCCAATCGGATTTCTTCTTGATACTGCATAAGTCGCTGCTCCATTGCAGACTTTTCTCTTTCTGCAGCTTCTCTGAGTTGCTTTTCGCGGGCTAATTTATTTCTTTCAATCTGCCTCCTACCATAACAGAACCACATTTCTATTACAGAAAATATATTCATAATTTATTTTATAATCATAAAATAATTAAGTCATGCAATGGGCTTAAAAGATGTTTTGAGAAACCAAAATACAATTAGTCTTTAGAATTTTTTACATCTTCCATAATTCATAAAAGATATAGAAGAGTATTTACATACCTCGCTTCGTTCAAAATCTGTCGTCATCAAATTAAGAAGACTATTAAACTCTAAATATTTAATTCTAAAATAAAGATATTTAGGACATGCTATTAAATAATTTAAAAAAACACTTTCAAAAATTAATAAGCAGGTTTGCTTTCTCGTATTAACTTTCAGTACAACATCGATACATGAAAATACAAGTTTGAGAACCACACAAATAAAAATGAATTAAATTTAGTTTTAAAATAACATTTTTAAGAAATTATAATAAAGGAATAAGTTACCTAGATTTTTCTTCCTTGGCCTGGGCCTTCATCTGCTGGACCTCCATCGAATCGGGTTTGCGCCTCCGCATGAACAGATCATGGTTGCCAATGCACAGGTCCAGAATCTTAACAAATAATATATGAGCAGCTTTGTCACTATTACGTTCCTCCAACCCTAAAACTACCATTCCCTTCACCCAGCTGCCAACATCAGATTTTTTCTTTACCAGTTTATTCATCCGAACTTTCTGCGAGAAGAAGACAAAGTTTGGCGAGGATTTCTCAACCGGCTTTATCACAAACTTCTTGTCATCGAAGCTAATGTGTCGGATCTCAGACCATGTGAAGGTCGTCCTAGGGGTCAGCTTGTTTTCCTTCTCGTAAATGTTTAAGCCCAGAGCGGTCACTCCCAGCCACAAGTCCGTCTCCTTTTTATTCTGCAATACAATTATGTTTATTCCTTTTATTGAGACTGTATCCACTACTAACCTTATTTCATAATAAAATAAGATAATAATTATACTATTATTAATGAATAAATTACGCATACTCACGCTAATAGGAAAGTAATTAACGCCGTACATATCGAGGTCTTGAGTGATTTTTAAATACTCCATCTCTGCTTCATCGCGAGACATTCCTCGATGATCGGCATACCAAATCTTAATTCGATCCTCCCACATTTCGGGAGTCATTTGATACTGATCGATCACTCTTTGCGGAAGAAGAGCTTCACCAGCTAACGTTCCTGGTCGAAACGTTACTTCATCGTAGTCTCCATACTAAAATATCGTATTTTAGAGTAAGCACTTTTGATATCAAAATTTATGTTAATTAGAAATATAAATCACCTTTGCTTGGACTGCATAGGAAGCAAGCAATACGGAAGCTTCCGGCGGACAGTAAATATCCATTGAAAGAATCGCTTGCTTAACCTGGAGGTAAACTAAATGTTGTGTTACTTCTTGAACCAGTTCTTCAGCTACGTCTTCTGGATAAAATTTCGCCAAGAACATAAATGGCGTCGTCGGTTGTTGAGAGATTCCTTGATCTTGTACTAGAATTAAATGATATAGCTATAAATTAGTTATATGAATTTACTGAAGTTTTGGAAGATCTAAAGTTCGAAAAAATATTTTGCAAGAACCTTTGTAGTAAAATAATAGATTTATTTCTTTACTGTCTTTTTAAGCTTAAGATTATTTACCCTTTTTGTCAAGTTTCAGCCATGATATAAAGCCTTTTGCGTCTTCGTATTGTAATCCAAAATACCATGTTTCTCTGAGACCAATTGTTCGACAAACTAAATCGAATAAGTCTCTTCCTGTTGCTCGCCACTAAAAATGTATCAAACAAAAATTATTAACCCAAAAAAGGATTTACTGTCAAAGGTAAATAAACTTGTTCATAGAAAATATATAGAATTTTCAATTTCCTCATAGATTTTTGTTTAATTTTCTAAATTTTCAATAAACATTAAAATCTCTAACGAAAGAATATGGCTTCTAATACTTTTTGCTGATTACACACCATACACATCACGCCCAGACCTCATAAGGTATGTCATATAGAAAATAAACTTGAAATTCTAACCTCCAAATTGAACTCCAATTCCGCATCGAGCGTACAGACTTTGACTGGAAAGGACTTTCCGCTCTTTTTCCTACGAAATGGTGGCATTTTATTCTTCATTTTCTTGACCATCCATTACGTCAAAGGCGTTGAAAAACAGTAGAAATTAGAAGGTCTAAAAATAGTTTCGGAAGACAACAATTACTCCAAAGAACTCCTAATTTTGACAAGCATTATGTCAACTTTCGCCCAATTTTGAGGCTTTACACTTATACACTGTTTAATCATATGTGCTAAATAATCGCATCTATCGGCTCGCGGACCGATAGTCACCAAAACATGACAAAATTGACAAAGAATCACAACATCGTGCACAAAAAGCTTCGAGTTCTGATTCCGAAATTATTACTATAGAGCATTCAGCTTCAGCATAGCGGCTATAGCAGAGGAGACGGTGGGCTGCCTAATGCCAGGCGAAAAGCATTACCTTTCTGATTTTATTTTTAGCTCACTTTTCGCTATCACTATAATTAATTTCATTAAGCGTTAGATTCAAAAATAGATTACTTTATATATTAAAATACACATTTTTTAATAATAAAAAAATTAATTTTATGAATAATATTTTTGCAATTGAAATTATTTTACGTTTATAATAATAATTGTTTGTAAAGTATAATGATTATTTTTTGGCTTTAGTAATCAATAGTAAATGAATTTCGTTCTTTGTAGGAATCTATGAACTTCAGAAATAGTTTTTAATATTATCTAATTAATACGAGCTGATTTCTTATAATTATATATCTTTGACAAATTTCATTTAAAGCATTTAAAGGATTTAAAGTGAGCGTTGTCAGCAGTTGTCAGTTGTCAGTTGTCAGTGGGATGGATTGCCGCGTAAACATGGCAACGCTGTATTTTCAAAATGACAACTCGACTGCTCGACAACGACAACAGTGTTTGGGTGTTTGG
>JAUESI010000028.1:3504980-3515899 GCA_032275145.1 Synergus laeviventris | reverse complement strand
AGGGCCAATTGTTTTGTAAAATCTTTGGAAGTGTTAATTGTTATTAATTTAGTAATTAATAAACTTATAATATTTCTTGTTGCAAAAATTCGGTATCAGTAACATTTCTGAACGTGAAAAGTTTATAGTGAAAGGGAACATTTTTAATATAACCGTTATAACTGAACAATTGAAAAGGACGAGTTTATTCATTTTCATTTCGCATAAAAATGTACATTTTTGTTTTTTAAGTGCAAATTTATGAGTAGATGTGATAAAAATGTTTGAGTAGAAAAAATATTCTAAAGGAGGCAGCAAAATGTCGTGGACAAAATATCGTGAAAGACGTCGAAGTTCTTCAGAGGTTAGATTTTCTTTTAAATCCTGCGTACATTGTACTACTTTATTAACTTAATTAATTTTATTATTGAAACTTATAGATCTCTAGTTATATATTTTTTCCTCTGTTTGAATCTTAATTATTTTTTCAATTATTTGAGTTTTGTAGTGAGTAAAATTTAAGGGATTTCATTGTTTTAGAATAAATATTCAAATGAGCAATATTATTTGGTTTTAAATCATTTGGCTTCAATTTTTCAGGTCTCTCTAAACGACAGTAGAGATTCAAGTATAAATGAAGAAAACCATTCAGGAGTTACTGCTCCACAACACAGATCTCGGAATCCGAGTCATGGAAGATGGTTAGAAGACCGAGAAGTTCTGGAAAGGCGTGCAGAAATGAAAGAAACCAGTAAGTTTCTATATAATTAGCAATTTAAAACTTTTATCAATCTAGAACATTAAATTGTTTCTAATTCATAATATTTTTTCCAGACTGTGTACCCTTTTTAGTTCAATTAATACACTCACGAGACCAGAGTCCCGTCATACGAGGAGGAGCCTCTGGCGCTCTCCGGAATATTATACACGCCTTTGATGACAAGAAGGGACGAGAACAACATATTCTTGAACTGTTGGAAGAGTTGAGGGACTACTGCGAAATGCTAAGAATGGTTGTCAATGCTGGTTTTGTTCCAGGTATACAAGCTTTTCTATGCTAATGAGCTTATTCATCTCACCTTTCTAGTTGAAAACTAAAATAATATCTTTTTATTATATCGTACGAATCTTTGGCAATTTATACACCTAGGTTCGATTACAAATTTCCTTCAATTTTCAGATAATCCCAACAAACATCCCAATGCGACAATGACATCCTTGATGAAATTGTCCTTCAACGAAAATTATCACCGCACTATATGCTACCTCGGTGGATTGCAGACAATAGTAGAACTCATAGAATGTGAACATGCCGCTCATGGTTCTGAAACTAACGAACGTGATTGTATTGCTCTTCGAAGAGATTCAGGAATGACCCTGGCAAGTTTAATTATCGGCGACAGTGCTAACAAAGTTCTACTTTGTTCTTTCCGAGACTTCTTAAAAGTCTTGGTCAAACAATTATTCAGTCCTTGTGAAGAATTGCGACAAGTTACAGCGAGCGTTTTCTCAAATTTATCCTGGAGAGCAGAAAGCGAAAGCAAACAAGCCTTGAGAGAAACAGGAGTAGTGAGTGGGTTGATGAAAGCGGCCATGCATTGCAGGAAAGAAAATTGTTTAAAGATCATACTTTCGGCTCTTTGGAATCTTTCTGCTCACTGTGCAGCTAATAAAGCTGAAATATGCGCTGTTGAAGGTGCTCTCGCTTTTCTGGTGAACACGCTACTTTACGATTCACCTACAAAAGGTCTTGCAATAGCAGAAAATGCTGGGGGAATAATTAGGAACGTTTCAAGTCATATTGCAGTGAAGGAGGATTACAGGGCTATTTTGAGGCAGAAAAACTGTATTCCAATTCTCATTAAGCATCTAAAATCTCCTAGTCTGACAGTCATTAGCAATGCGTGTGGTACTTTATGGAATTTGTCGGCTTGGTGTCCTCAAGATCAGAAAACTTTGTGGGAGTTGGGCGCGATTCCTTTACTGAAGAATTTAGCAGGTTCTAAACATAAAATGATTTCCATGGGAGCGAGCGCGGCACTTAGAAATTTACAGACTGCGAAAGGGGCTAATGGAAATTTTAGTCAAGAAAACAGAGTTCGGAAACCACTAGAAGTGGAAGATAGTTCATCAATGATCTCCCGAAAAAGAGATTCTCTTGGCGGTCGTGCAAACGTCGATCTAGACGTATCAAAAGGTGGTTGTGTGAAAAAGGACCTTTTTGCGGAATCGATGTATCGATACGATCGAGGATTTGTCTCGATAGATTCAAGACGAACTTATTCCTCTCAAGATCGTCCTGTAAATAAGCCGCGGTCAGTTCCGACAGCCTACATATCTTCCGAGCCCGGAAAAAAGCTCAAATTCTGCATCAGATTGACAAGCGAATCTTGTGAGTACAGAGAAACAAAAGAAAGTTGTAGATCTCCAACAGACGTTCCTTGGAATTCACCACCAGATATACCTCGTGTTTGTTCTCCAGTCGAGGAAAATCATGACGAAGGCTCTGCTTGTGCCGAGGAATCAAATTCCTCCTTTGAAAAACCTTACCAGTCTTTCATGAATAGGTGTCCTTCTGATTCCACTTGTGATGAGGATATTAACGATCAGCCTATTGATTACAGTAAAAAATACTCTGAGAGAAATCCCTCTCAGAATAATATTATGGAGTCTCAGGACGAGGGATCTTCAAAGAAAGAGTTTTGTGATGATGAAGATGATAAAGTGCATATTTTCGGGGATTACGTGGAAACTGATTTAGATCAACCCACTGATTACAGTTTGCGATATGCTGAAGATGATACCGATGACGAAGATGAGAAGAGCAATCCTGAATATTTTCCTAGAAACGAACAAGAAGATACTGTTAAGACTTATTGTACAGAAGGAACTCCTTACCAAACTCCCTTCAATTTTTCAACAGCAACTTCCATGTCAGATTTAAGAGTCGAGGATCCTAAAGAGGGGGAATTTTTAAAGAAATTTTCAAAAAAGATGGATCTAAAGAGTAAGAATTCGGATTCTGTTTCTAAAGATTTACAGTTTGATGAATCGAAAGAGATGATCGAAGAGGGGGAGCATTCATTGAATGCTGACATTAATTTATCTGAAAAACCGGTTAGCTATTGTGTTGAGGGAACACCACGTTGTTTCTCGAGAGTCAGTTCTCTCAGTTCTTTAGGAAGTGCGATGATTACTCAAAATGTGAATATAGAAGTCGTTTCGGAAGAAGCTGGAGGAAACGATTTGACGTGTCATTCTTTGGAAAGGGAAGATACGAGTACTGAAGATAGTGCTGAGAAGAGATGTTCTACGAGTGGAGAAAGGGAAAAGAATGAAAATCGTACTGTTGATAAAGAAGGTGAGTTTTTGATTAATTCACACGGAAAAATTGTTCCTTACACTGTTTACAAAAATGCTATTCTTTTTAATGTTAAACACTTGGTTTTCAGGAAAAGTGGTGAAATTCAGAGGGGAAGATCACTACACGGACCAAACTCCCTTGATGTTTTCGAGATGCAGTTCTTTGGGATCTCTTAGTGGGTTTGAACAGCATTCTATGCGAGATGATCTCAGTTCCGGCATTAGTGATTTCAGGTATATCATTTAAAAATTTTACCTATTAGGAATAATTACGAGCCTAACCACCTGAAATCTTTGAAATCAGCTCAAAAGTCGAGTTGTCAAGTTTTCGTCAATTTTTTATTTCATTAATTTAACACAAAATTTTCATATTTTAAAGCCGAATGACGAGTGGAGTTGTTTCTCCAAGCGAATTACCAGATTCTCCGACTCAAACTGTTCCACCGAGTCCACGACATCATAAGCCTGCAACTTCCGATTTAGGAAGAAAAGCTCAGCCCGAAGCGAGACATTCTTACCAGAATCAATGTAAGTTTTATTACAGTTTTTCCGGTTTTATCTTTTTTTAAATTATTTCATTTTGATTGCTAATTGGCATTTTGAATGTCCTTTTTCTTTCTCATATTGTTTTCACAATTTCATTTTCAATATGCAATTATGATTCCGCGGAAGCTAAAAAATCATAGAAAAATTGATTTTGATCAATTTATTATTATTGCTGACAGATAATTTTTTAAATTGTAAGATTATACGCATGCGTTACAAAATGCATGTCTTAAAAAAGCGCATGCGTTGCACACTATTTCTACACACCCCCATAATATTGAATAGGTTGTGGTGGGTTGTGGTTGTAAATATCAATGGAGGATGTCGACCCGGGTGTAAGTAATATTTAATTAAATAAAGAAACGAGTTTTCTTTCGTAAATAATGAAGGTAATTTTTGTTCTGATAATAAGCAGTGAAATGAATCTTAAATAATTAAATTCTTTTTTTTTTTTGTTATTGAATTGATCTTTCTACTTGAACGTAAGGGATTCCGGTTAGCGTCTGAAATTTAGGCTTCATCGAAATTAATATATATATACTCTTGTTAGGATTGATAATTAATAAAATTGTAATTCAACTCATTTCATTTTCTCGAAATTTATTTATGTTTTAGCATTTAGTAAAATGCACTTAGCAAAAAGAAGTGTCTTTGAGGACGAGATGTCAGCCTTTAAAGAAGAATCAACACCGTTTGGATTCTCAGCAGCGACGAGTCTTAGTTCATTAACTATTGATGATGAGCCGAGAGATTTAAGATTCAGATTGATAGAAAAAAGGTCCATTGTTCCTGAAACTGACAAATGCTCAGGGAATTCGCCTGCATGTACTGAAA
Organism: Synergus laeviventris; assembly: GCA_032275145.1. Classification (NCBI taxonomy): domain Eukaryota; kingdom Metazoa; phylum Arthropoda; class Insecta; order Hymenoptera; family Cynipidae; genus Synergus; species Synergus laeviventris. The sequence goes on along the minus strand of JAUESI010000028.1, from coordinate 3,511,177 downwards.
ATGACCATCTTCCTAAAGAAGAAGAACAAGAAGCAGAAGAAGAAAGAGAAGATATTGATGATCTTCATAAAAATAATAAAGACTTAGCTCAGAAATCGACCTTAATTACACAGCCTTCTAATCTCAGGAGGTTTGAAACCAGTTTTACTTTAGACAGGCTAGATCCAGCAGCAGTAACTGCAAGAGTTGATCTTATATCTTCCGATTCGATTCGTGTTTATTGTACCGAAGATACGCCAGATGGGTCAGTTTCCAATTTATCTGCATTTTCTTTGCCGAGTGTTTTGGATGAAAAGGAAAATGCAGAGGATGAAGCAAGTTCTAAATCATCAGATGAGGTTTCAAATTCTTCGAGGGATAATGAAGCTTTGGAAGAGCAGATTGAATCTGAAAATAGAAAGGTTTAAATCAATTTTATCAAGAACAAATTGTTAATATGATGAGATAACTTGAGACTTTTGTTTAGGTTCAATCAAGCGATCAGCTAGAACTTGTTTTTAAAAGAGAAAACACTCCTCTACCTCCGAGAGACTTGAGACAGAATACTTCCCTCGATGCTCATTCTGATGACAGTGTTAGTCTCACCGAAGAGGAAAATAACAAACTGGATCAGTTGATCGAATCCGCAATGCCAAAGGTGAGTAGATAAGATTTCTAAAATCTTGTTATATTTGAAGATTTTCATCATATTCTTTACACATTTTTTTAACAGAGACGTTTAAATGACTCAACTTCACCTACAAGATCCGAACAGAGTTTGAAAAGAGCATCTCCTGCTCCCTCGGAAGGTGTAAATAGTCCCACGGAAGAAGGGAATAAACCAAATCAATCAATAGAGTCTCCATCAATGCCATCCTCACCTAAAACTTCACTTAAAAATCGTTCAACCACGTCTTTACAAACAACTTGTAAAATTGAAATCTCTTCCCCTGTGCCATCCGAAGATGATATTAAAGTTTATTCATTGATGGAATCAGAAATGGAAGAAGTATGTTCTCTAATCCGTGAAATTTTTGTTAAAAATTCAAGTATTAAAAATTTAACTAATATTTTTGCTACTCATTTTTTAGATTCCATTGAATGTTCCTTCATCTACTCCAAGCTCTACAAGATCTCTAAGATCTCCTTCGCCAGAGAATACGACTGCATTTTATAGAACAAATCCTTGTGGAAGATCTTCAACACCTACTATGATACAGAAATCATGTAAAGATAGCCCGTCGCCTACTCCATCCGAAGATAGGCTCAGTTTAACAGAAGAAGAAAATATTAAACTAGATCAGTTGATTGAATCTGCTATGCCGAAGGTAACATTTTTCACTATCTTCGAAACCTACGTTACTCTTGATTATTTTAACGAACAAATAATCTTAAACACTTTTCATTTTTTCAGAGACAAAATGCATTATCTCCTACTCCATCAGCCTCGCCAAAATTACTAATGAACAAATCAAATTATAATTCTCCTTCGAGAAAACTGCATTCTCCAAGTCATTCTGAGATTATATTAAGCAGAGATTTGAGCAGTGAGTTTATCGAAGAGAACACCAGAATTGACCAGTTGTCTGAATCGGGAATGCCTCAAGTAATTTTAAACTTTAAAAACGTATTTTAAACCTTTTTGAACTTTTCTTTCTAAAATAAAGTATTAATTTTAATTTGTAGAGGAGATTAAGCCTTTCATCGAGATCATCGCCAGTGAATATTCGTGGAAGATCAGATTCTTATAGTGATGCCTGCCTTCCTCCTTTACGTCAGCAACCATTCAAGCAAACAGTAACTCGGGAATCTGTGAGTGATTTTGCTTTTTCGCAAGAAGATAACTTGAGGCTTGAACAGTCGATTCTATCGAACGAGGTTAGATTCTGATCTCTGATAGTTTTATTTACTATAAAATTAATGAATTTAGCTATTTAAACTTAAACAGCAAATCAATTTTCAGAAACGAATCAACCCCTCATTGAAAAATTCCCCGTCAAAAAATCAAGACAACAGATCTAACAAGCCAAACTCTTACGTTCGTCCTACCTATAATTCAACCCGACAGACTTTGTTCAGATCCGATAGAGTGAAACCAGAATTTGAAGATGACACTATCAGCATGACCGAAGAAGATAATTTTAAATTGGATCAGTTAATACAATCTGCAATGCCAAAGGTCTAATATCTTTTTTAATTTTAAATCAAATAACAAAATTAATCGTAATGCAAGTATTTATACCGTGAAAATCTTTAACTTTTAGAAACAATCAACTCAACCATTCCATCGAAACTCATCAGGAAGAGTTCTAGACAACATTTCACAGAATCGAATGTTGCCCTATGGTTGTCATTCACCCCCTTCACCTCTTCAAGAAAATACTTGCAGACCAGGACGAATAAAGTCGGAACAAAATGAAAATAGGAACAGTTTAACAGTGGAAGAAAATCTAAGGTTGGATGAATTAATCGAATCTGCTATGCCGAAGGTAAATAAAATACCTTTGATTCCCTTCTTCATAGCAGATATATAAATACATAATGCATTTATAAATCCTAACTTTTATTTCTTATTTTTTTAGAAAAGGGTCAACTCGTCGCTGAAACCAACTTCTTCAAAAGTGCCAGTCGAAAACATTGCTCACAGATCGAATACTTGTATTCGCTCATCAAATCCTTCCTTACGACGACATTCTTACGGAAATGTCGGAAAATGGAAGTACTACAAAAGATTAGGATTCTCTCGAATTTTGAGATTTATTAGAGAAAATTATCCCTGATAGCTACTCAATCCTTTAAAGAATCTGGGATTGTGCACTAGTAAAAAAAAGCAGTAATTGTGGCCAGTGCAATCTTAGTTTCTAGTTCTTACGAAAATAACGAGCTTATATGAAAGTGAACATGATTAAGATACTATGAATAATGAAAGTAAGGATAATAATTCAAAGATAAGAGTTTAGAGTAACTCAAAGACTGACAGAATATAAAGTAATCGTTTAGTAAGAGATATTTTCTGCACTAAGTTCAGACTGCAAAATACTCTTACGTATCTAATATTTCAGTAATGCTTCCACTAGCTATATTTTTGCTATTTAGAATTTGGAAATAATTTTTATAATTGAAGCAATCCTTCATAGTAGCTTCGCAATTTTGCACTTTCTTCGGGGTCTTAAAGCTGTAAATAATCAATGTGATATATTTTTTTTCTGCTTGAGAAGATCAATAGATTTTATTACTGATTTTTTTATACCATATATTCATTGGTACGATTGGTACTTTCGTCAAAATATTTTGAAGTTACATTTATTGCACAAATTATGAATTTAAATGAATAGATTTTTTACAAATTTAAAATTTGCGTATGACAAGTATGTAGGGTAGGCATTATTTCTTGCTTACCTATGAATGTGATGACTGTTTTAATAATATTGTGCTCTTTATCAATAGAATGTTCAATGTGCCACTTATCCATAGGGGATATTCAATATTTCAAGATTAAAAGGCGAAAAGCTTTTCTGAGATTGTAATTTTTATCGTTTACTTACAGTCTTCCACCTTTATAATAAAATAAGTCTTTAGACGCTCTTTTACCTTTTTATCAATTTTAGACATAGTCATTTTATTTTATAAAAATCGAAAAATAATCTTCAGATATTGAAACCTCAACTATGCATGTACATAGAAGAATATGGTATGTAAGAATAATAAAAAATTATTAAAACTATTTCCAGATTGATAATTTCTCTAATTAATATAAAATAATATAGTGATTATTTATCTCTTCCGTGAGAACATTCACCATCTTTATTTTTTCTAATGTCATTCCTGTTTCCGTCAATCGCGTGATCCATCTCACAACTAGACGTAACATATTATTTGCATCTTTTACCTCTTAAGGATCTTTAAGAAGTGTTTAAAAAGTCAATTAAAGAAGAGTAAAGAATGAGCAAAAATCCCAGAGCTGTCATTAAAGACTCATTGAAATCTGGTTCAGTTCGTATACATTTATTTCTTTCTTTGAGAGTTACAAAATTTTAGATTATAACTTGAATCATGAATTGATAGCATAATTTTTTCTCAGACTAAAAAATTCTTTATTACTGAAATAGAAATAAAAATTTTTTTTCCTAATGAAAATCTGATAATGCAAAACGATTTTTTGCGACTTACAATCTATTTATTCAATTGCTCAAACTTCCGGCTTCTAGTGCTCGTTTTTTAAAAAGATTACCTCCTACTCGTTATTCGCTATTGGATTTTTCTTTCCAGCCTTAATTGTAAGATCGGTGTCCTAGAAGTTAGAAATAGAATTGGAGTCCTTACATGCATGGTCGTTTATATCCATTTATTTCGCTGACAATTATATAGTAGACTTTTATGCTGGCCGAGCATAAAGACCGAAGACGCCTTTCTTCCGCTATCCTGATCTCCTTCAATGGGTCCCAATAGACAGACATGTGACATCCTGGCCTATTTATTATCTAGTATAAATAGTCAGCTTCATGTTTTCACTAGACCATTTCAATTCGATATTTCTGCCCGCTTAGTCCTAGAAACATTCGCATCTTTCAAGGCAAGTTCAATTTTTAATCAACTAAATCTTTAATTAAGAATTTAAAACTGTTTTAAATTTCCCCAGGACTTCTCAGATATATTGCTAAATTAATTTTATAAACACTAAATTTAAACTTTCTAAAAAGTACAACATTTTTTGCTAATAAAACCTAATTCTAGAATTTGAAAAATATTTAGGAAGGGTATTAATATGTTAAGAAAGTGTTTTGTGGAAGTGAGTGAACTTTGTTTAATTCAATTAATTGTATCGACGGTATTTAATTAAAGATTTTTTTTTTTAATTTTGGAAGTGAGGAAAAGTGCTTAAGTGTCCAAAAAAGTTTCTTAGGCGTTTTTATTTAAGTGAAAACGGAAGTTGGTTCATCCGGCACTTTAATCGTGTCTGACTGGGTATGAGCTTTTTCACTGAAGTGCACAGCTTTGATTTAAGTAGATTAGGAAGCTTTTGGCCAGCCTCGCATTTTCTCCCGAGCCTCAAAGCTCTTATCTTACCCTCTGTCGAATATTGAATGATGATATTTTGTCAATAGAATAGAACCAACTTGCTTACAAGCATTTGTCATAAATTTCCAATTTATCTGCAATTTGCTTAATCAATTATTAGGTACACAAATTAAATGAAATTAATTAATTTTTTTCAGATGCGTTCCCGGGTATTTTATTTATATTTAGTGATTTTGATAACTGGCGTGAAGAGTTACAAAGGGGATGATATAGCAAAGTGGTCTTTGGCACTTCAAACTTTATTAAAAAATTGTCCTCCTGTTCCTTGGAAGGATCCAGGACAACACAATTTTTTTGAAAAATTTCGAAGTTGCATACAAAGAAGAGCTTTAATCACGGTCGATACTTTTTTCGACGAGGACGTTATTCCAATTTTTGGTGGAATTGAACTTATTCGATTTCAAAAGGAAAATCAAAATTCGACAGAACACGAACTTCAGAGGTAATTTAAGGTTTTATTAGGATAAGTTTTCTAGGTCATAAGTTTTATTGTCCATTACAGTAATGAAATTAACACTGGACGAAAGATTCACGAGTCCAGTCTATGGGAGATCCTTACAAATCGAATTTCTCGGATTTTTCGTACACACGCTTTGAAGTTTGACGCGGAAAACTTAACGAGCATGGCTGACACGAAGGGCAATTCAAAATCTGACGCAGTCGAAGGTAATATTAATTTTTCTTTAATTGCAATTTTTTGATTGTCCGAATTTCGCCCTGTTGTAAGTATAAAGATAGAAAAGGATAGCGATTTTCTATAGAAAGGTATGGATTTAAAAGGAAAGGATTTCTAGAATTTCTAGAAGGGATAGAAAATGATTGAGATGATTAGATTAAGGATATACGTGATTTAAAATGTAGAGATTGAAAAGGATATCTTGGTAATGCCATTCAAGAGATATAGAAAAGGATTGGATTGATTCAAGAAGAATTGGCATGGATACAAAGGTAAAGATTGAAATGGACAAGCTTGGTGAGATTTTTCAAAAGAGACAGAAGAGGATAGAGATGGTTATTATAGGTTAAGGATAGATATGGATAGAAAGGTGGAGATTGAATTGAATAGACTTGCTAATATAGTTCAAGAGAGATTGAAAAGGATTGAAATTATTATATAAGAATAGATATGGATAAAATGG
>JAUESI010000028.1:3493255-3503775 GCA_032275145.1 Synergus laeviventris | reverse complement strand
AGGATTGAAAAGAATAGAGATGGTTAGATAAAGAATAGACATAGAAAGGAATGTATGGGTTGAAAAGGATAGGCTTCCTAGTAGATTGTAAAAAGGATAGAAAATGATTGAGATATTTAGATTAAGGATAGACGTGGTTTGAAATGTAGAGATTGATATGAATAGACCTGGTAATGCCCTTCAAGAGATATAGAAAAGGATTGCATTGATTCAAGATGGATTGATATGGATAGAAAGGTAAAGATTGAAATGGATAGAGATGATTAGATAAAGGATAGACATGGAGAGGAAGGTATGGATTGAAAAGGATAGGATTCCAGCAGATTGTAGAAATTATAGAAAATAATAGAGATGATTAGATTAAGGATAGATATGGATAGAAAATTAGGTATTAAAAAAGATAGGCGCGGCAGTTGATTGCAAACAGGATAGAACAAGATTGTTTAGGATAGGCGAAGAATAAGAAAAGATCGATGTAAATAGGTGCAGGATGGGAAATGATTGATGAAGATTAAAAAAAAGATAGAAGTAGATTGGTAAGGATTGGGAAGGATACATTGGGATAAATTTTTCCTTGAATTTCAATCCTGAAGATTGAAAAAGATTGAAATGGATAGACTTTCTATCTTGTTACTTCCAACAGGGAAGGATAAATATGGATAAAAATATAAGAATTAAAAAGGATAGGGTTGGTAGCGTACTTCGAGAAAGATTGAAAAAGTATTGAAGTGATTCAATACGGATAGATATGGATAGAAGGATAAGAATTGAAATTGAGAGGCATGGATATCTATCCCTTCAAGAGAGATAGAAAAGGAGAGAGATGATTAGATTAGGGATGGATACGGATAGAATAAAGTTAAAAATTGAAATGGATAAACTTGATTATATACTTCAAGAGAGATAGAAAAAGATTAAATTTATTACACAAAGGATTGATATGGATAGAAAAGTATAGGTATTAAAAAAAATAGGCGTGGCAGTTAATTGCAAAGGGGATAGAAAAAGATTGATTTGAATAGGCAAAGAAAGATAGAAAAGCGGAGATTCAAAGGGATTGGGAAAAATAGAAAAAGATTGATTTGGATAGGCGAAGAATAAGGAAAGATTGGCGTGGGTAGGTGGAGGATAGGAAATTATTGGCGAAGATAAACGAAGCACACAGAAAGATAGAAAAGCGGAGATTCAAAAGGTAGTCTGAATTGTGGTGTAAAAATTGTTTTTTGAAATTTGTGAATGTTTTTAGGACGAAGGCGTCACCACAGAAGACGTCAAGGCATGATGATGATGATGATGATGGGACTTCTTTTAATGGGTTCAGTTTTGGTCCCCATGGGCTTCCAATTTCTCGCAGTTTTGGGTGGAAAAGCCCTTATTCTTGCAAAAATGGCTCTAATGTTGTCCAGCATCCAAGGCCTGAAAAAGGTAGCAACGAGTGGAGTAAATTATGGACTTTATCATGCCCCAATGCCGGAAACTTGGCACGAAAGGAGCCACCTAGATCCTTCTCCACCCGTCTTTGACGTACCTTATCAGCATTATCCACCCATTGGGCGAAGACATTAACGAGAAAACTGTTCTCATAAACGGAAAAACTCGTGGAATCAAAGATCAAGTGAAACGGACTGATTTTCACCTCAGTTTTTATTTCTTAAAAATTATTTTAAGAATTAAAACTACATTTGTAAAAAAGACTTTTATATATTATCTTTGCCAAAGATATTCTTCCTCGAAATTATCGACAGTGAAGAGTTACGTATTTATTAGATTAAATAATTTATTAAATTCTTATTGTTTATTGTAATTGTATAATTTTCGAATTTAAATTAAATTATTATTTATAATGATTTACATTTCTCTATCGTATCCTATTCCGATCTTCCCTATCTCATAGATATTAATTATAATCATAATTAAAATGCATAAGTTTCATGATTTTAGGCTTTAAAAAAATGCAAATTGCGAAAAGAGACATAGCAGCACTGAAATGGTTAAGCAGATAGATTTAGTAGTATGTGGATGGAAAGGTATGGATTGAAAAGGATAGAGATGATTAGATTAAGGATAGATATGTATAGAAAAGTAGAGGTTGAATTAGATTGGCTTTCTAATGTATTTTCCAAGTATAGAAAAGGATATAGATGATTAGATAAAGGATTGACATTGATAGAAAGGAATTGATTGAAAAGGATGCCCTCCCTAGTAGATTGTAAAAGGGATAAAAAAAGGATAAGGATGATTAGATTAAGGATAGACATGAATAGAAAGATAGAGATTGAATTGAACCGATAGAGATACCAAGATTATACTTTTTGTTTTCTTCAGAGATTCTTTCTAAAAAAAATTGTTTAACATACAATAATTCGTTTATTGCGAAAGAAACCATGGGAAATATTTTTGCAAATAATATTTTTAATTGTTCATAAAAGATTAAAATTATTATATAAGGATAGAAAAGGATGGAGATAATTAGATGAAGGATAAAAATGGATAGACTGCAAAAGAGATAGAAAAAGATTGATTTGGATAGGCGAAGAATAAGGAAAGATTTGCGTGGATAGGTGGAGGATAGAAAATTATTGGCGAAGATAAACGAAGCATACAGAAAGATAGAAAAGTGGAGATTCAAAAGGATTAGGAAGGATACAAGATTGAAAAAGATTCAAACGGATAGACTTCTTTCTTTTTACTTCCAACAGGGATATAACAACATTATTTTTTAAGCTAAGTTTTTTTATACTTGAATTCTGATAAATTCTTTTTCAGTGAATTTTATCGCTGATCCAGATTTTTCTCACGTGCGCATACAACGTTTCTTGAGACAAACAATTTACCAGTTCGTAACAAACAGGGAGCGAAGAATGTGTTTCTTAATAATTTATTGTATTTTCATAGCGACATCTTATCTCGCTGGTGACGCTAAAGTACCTAACCATATGGAAAATTTTTAACGTGTACGCGAAAGTAAATTTTAAAAAGTGCCGTTCAATTCAAGTCGATTTTCCTTCACTTATTTATCACGAGATAATTGCACAATCTCGACGCTAAAATTGATGTCCGAGAATAAAATTCCACTCAACTCAAGGATTTTATATATGCCGTTTCTATTAACGATGACAACTTTGTAAATTTGAAACAGTTTTTAGTAGGCAGACATTTAGAATTTCATGTATTTTATTGAATTTATTTGTCTCGTTGGCGTCCTTGCTTTTAATTCAACTAATCGAATCGAGATAGCGAAATTCACTATAAGGGACAAAAACATGTGTTTCTGGAGTGGATTTTATTGAAAGCGAATTGCTCGGAGCGATGGGACAAGGACGAAATAGGTTTATCCTAAAACAACCTTGTATGATGCTTAGCTGCATTCCTAATTGCTTTTAGACTCCTTTGATCTTCAAAGAACGATAGATTTAAGATAAAGTTCAAAAGTTTAATTTAAACATCTAATATAATTCAATAATAATTTTATTTTATTTTATAAATACCGAAATTAATTTTAACTCACTCGAAGTAATAGAAAAGAATTTTGAAAAATTGATATTGGATGTAATGTCTCTAGCCAATTACTTTAAATCCCGGAGATTTACGACCTTAATAGAGAAAAGAAATACCTCAGAGAGATGCATCGGATTAATAAAAGTTTTTTTTCCCGAGATAAAAATTTATTTTCGTAGATGAAGGAGGTCGTCATTTTTTTAATGGTCGGATAAAATTAGAAGATTAGTTTTCTGTGAAAATCATCAGTCTTCGATCGTATGACAAATTTCCTCCGAAGACTAGAAATCGATTCTAACGACTGTTTGTCTCATGCACTGAGAGTTTAGGACTACAATAAAGAAATTTTAAATTAGCGTTCGACTTACACAAATGTTAATTAAATTTGCCCTCTTTGATAACCTACCCTGCTTAAATTAAATTAAAACTCAAATTAAAGTCTATATTAAGATAATTCACGGTACATTTTTTACCTTAGATGTAATATTTATAGTGGAAGAGACTGCAGTTGAGAAATAATGTAACCTATTGAAATGCTGCACTCAATGATTTGGTTGCAGAGTTGATTGAAAACTGGATTTTACCTGAGGCCTCTTTCGATTTGAAATACAGATGAGCTTAGAGTTCCAGAGACAATCAATCTTGAAGAGAATGATTATAGTACAGAAGGATCTTCCATAAATGAAGAAAAAAAGAGAAAGAAGATAAAAAATAGAAGGAAGATAAGATGAAGAATACCTTTGACAAGTGCATCCTTGTTGATAAATGAACTAGTTGTTGTCAGCATCTACGTAGATGACGTAGATGCTGACGTCGTCACCTTCTACGTAAACAGTGCCATTAAATACCGGGTGGTAATTTCTATGATACAAGAGTAGTAAGAATGATTTACACTCTTCGTTTTATCCACTCGTGCGAAGATGAATTCTCAGCCTGTAGACAAGCTGTCTACCTACCAAACATTTTGAGCCTCTTATCTCGCACCTCAGTCTCTTCTGATCTTCAATAGCTGAAACTTCTTTCAAACACAAGTATACAAGAACTTTCATTTTAAAATCTGTGTATCAAATTATCAACTAAAAATTGAAAAATAGAGACGTGTTTTGATTTTAAAAAATCATCAGGTAAATACTTTATTGGGCTACTTGAAAAATGACGCTTTTATAAAAAAAGAAACAATTCAAAAAAGAGAAAAAAATCTTCCTCGGTCGGGATTCAAACGAGCAGCCTCGTAATTGGATAAAACACACCCACGCATGAAAGATAGAGACTCTGGGTTTGAATTCAAGCTGAGGACGATTTTTTTCTCGATTTTCAAATAATTATTCTTTATTTCTCTTGCTTTCGGATAAAAAGCATATTCACGTTTTTATAAAATGTGAAAACAAGTCCACGTGGACAGATGTGGGGGGGAGGTCGTCAAAAGCCCTTGGCTGACCAGGAAGGTGAGGCGAGGGGGTCAAAAAATGGTAAAAAATTGCCCACGTGATATATGAACGGCCTCTGAGTAAAACACATGAAAGTAAGCAATAATTGTCAATTGCGAGAAAGGGGAATGGAATAAAGGAAGGTCGTTCCCATAATAAAAAGTTTGTTGTGAATAAAAGGAATGCGGAAGCACATGGCTTCACAGTATCTTATTTGGATTTTTGTGCATCTCCATGGGATGTCCCGAGCTGCGTAGAACGAGGCAATTTACATAGTATATTTGATATCTCATAAGGTTAACCATCAGTCGTAATTCTTTGCTTATGTCTACTAACTGTGTGTAGCAAAAGTGAAGATAAAGCAATGCAGAACAACTCATTATTTCAGTCGCATTGCTGGATCCTTACTTTGAACTCCTTTTGACTTACAATAATCAAGAAATTCTCAGGTATGCTAAAAGGGATGATTAATTTATTTATTAATATAAATATATGAATATAAGAATTGAGTTTTTAATGAAATAATGAATTCGTAAAGAAACTAACAGTTCGGCTGAAAAGTTCGTAGCCTAACATAGTAAAATACATTTTTTTGGTAAAATTCGATTTTATTCTTCAATATATAGTTACCTTCAAGGACGATACATTTTTATAGTACGATTTCTGTTTAGTCTTAAAATAGGCTTCAGTTTCGGAGATTATCTCTTCATTAGTGCTTTATTTTTTCGAGCGAGCATTCTTTTGAAGTCTGCAAACAGGAAAAAGTCACTCGTTTTCATTAATTTGTGACACGGTCGATTGTCTTGATGAAACAGCACTTTTTTCTTTTTTAAATCGGGCCGTTTTTTCGTGATTTCATCCTTCAAATGCTCCAATAAGGTTATGTAATAATCGCTGTTGATGGTCTGGCCCTTTTCCAGGTAATCGATGTTGAATATTTGTGCTTAGACGGTTATAGCGCTGCGGTGGCCAACTATGAACTGATGGTGATGCACAAAAGCATTCTACCTATGAAACAATGTTTAACTTTTTTTTTTAAAGATCTGATGCAATGTAAACTAAAAATGTTTCTGTGAAAGACGCACAAAATGAATTCTAAATATAATCAAAAGATTTCAGTTTCATGAGTGTAGCAATATTTAAATTTTCGTAAATTGAATAAGCTTATTCACTAGTGAGCTTATAAACGAGTAGACTGGGTTACAGAGTCTGTTCAGTGTTTTTACTTCCTAGCAGACGACACTCGCTGTTTATATCTCGTAGGCGTATTTTTACAATTAACCACACAGCAAACTCTTACAAAGTCGAAAAACTAAAGAAATATAAAGGTTATGTTCAACTGACATAACAAGACCAAAAAAACACCTTTTCTAAATTATACGAATCAGCAAAGAATTTCTCACAATTAATTTTTTAAGTCTACTTTAAACACACAATTTAAAAGACATCATCGTTAATTCTGTAGTCGCCACCTCGCGCGCTGTCAGTCATTTCTCAATTTTAATTTGGGAATTGCACATAGTCAATTATACTGATGCCACAACCCTGCTAACTAACCGTTGCCTCTTTCCACGCTTTGGATTCGTTTCATCGCGTGCAGTCCACTCAGCTGACTGTCAATTGGACTCTGGAGAGTAGTGATGGAGCCATTTTTCATCCATTGTCACATATCGTCTGAAAAATTCGTCTTTATTACGGTTGAATATCGCTAAACATTGCTCCGAATCTTCAACACGTTGTTGCTTTTGATCGATTGTCATCCACTTTGCACACAGCTTTCGCATGTCCAAATACGAGGGTTGTCTGAAAAGTTTCCGAACCTAATCTGAAGATAGTAGCACGAGGAATATCTTTGCGCATGCCTTGGGAGATCCTAACCAAAATTTCAGGTATTTTGGACGCTTAGTTTTTAATTGACAATCCCATAAGGGAGTCATTGTGAAAATTTTTCTGAAAATGGAAAGACTTGAGTATAGACCTGTCATTAAATATTTCGTTTCGAAAGGCAATACGCCTATGCAAATCAAAGAGGAGTTAAATACTGTATATGGAGACTCTGCTCCATCATTTACGACCTTGAAATATTGGACAGCAGAATTCAAACGTGGCCGTGTCAGCTTGACTGATGATGAGCGTTCGGAGCGGTTAAAAACTACGACAGTCAGCGATAACACCGAAAAAGTTCACCAAATTGTGCTGGACAATCGTTGAATTAAGGTTAGAGAGATAGAAGAGGTTATTAGAATATCAAAAAAACGCATTTGTCATATATGTTCCTGACTGAAGAGTTGGATATGCATAAGCTATCCGCACGTTGGGTGCCGCGTTTGCTCACCCTGGAAAAAACGTCGGATTGAGAAGTATTAAAATGTATTTACATTTTGAATGCGTTTCAATTCTGCTTTCTGATGTGAAAAAAAAGTTCACATTCAGTTGTATTCAAAAATATTCAAACCAATGTGAACTCTCATATTTAAACGTTTTCGGCCATCCTCCAAGGAGAAACTGACACAGCAGAATTCACGGAAACAAATCGTAAATGCAAAACAATACTTTTTATTTTTACGTTTCTTGCAGGGCACTTTGGAACAAAAACGCATTCGAATGAACATTTCCAAAGCCTTATTGATGCGGTTTAAGCAAAACGAGTCGGATTTTTTGCGTCGATTCATAACTGTAGATGGAACCTGGATCCACCACTATACTCCTAAAACGAAAGAACAGTCAAGACAGTGGATAGCAAAGAACTAATCTGCTCAAAAAAAGGCAAAGACGGTTCCACCGGCCGGGAAAATGATAGCGACTGTTTTTTGCGATATTCACGGGATTGTGTTGATCGATTATCTCCAAAAAGGTAAAACAATAACAGGAGAGTATTATGCATCATTGATAAGGTAAAGGCAGAAATTCTAAAAAAACGACCGCATTTGAAGAAAAATAAAGTGCTTTTTCCTCGAGACAACGCACCGTATTCACCAGATTTGATCCCTAGTGACTTTTTTCTGTTTTCTTACCTTAAAGCTTTACTTGCATATCTTGAGGAGAAAGATTTTAACTATTATTTGGAAGGGTTAAAAGTTAGAGCATCGCTGGAATAAGTTTATCAACTTAAAAGGTGACCACGTTGAAAAATAAAAATGATTTTGAATAAAAAATCTCTTATTTCTTAGCTAGGTCGGAAACTTTTCAGGCAACCCTCGTATTCATGCACGATATGTCTAACATGTTCCTTTGCTATCTTTATTCTTCACTTTACGATCATTCAAAATTGTTTTGTCGACTTTTTTTTATGTTTTCGTCTTTTAAATTTAGCAAACCACTTCTCAACGGTTGATTTCCAATTATCCCAAAGCTGTAAAATGTATACACATATCGTTGGAAGGTTGTTATTTACTAAAAATCATATGGATTTGATTTTAGTAACGCCATCAATGTGTCAGCTTACGAACTTTTCAACCGATCTGTTAGATGTTAGAAAATTAATCTAACTAAAGACAAAATAAGGAAGATTTCTTTAAGTGATGTGAAATATTTCTTATCATATTTCGCGTTAAATTCTCTCTCGTCTTAAAATCAGAATTCTGGAATCATATATTTTCTTGAGATGGATATTGTAAATGTCAGATGGTTTCAGTGAATTTAAAAGTTTGTTGTTACGTATATGCTACACAAGTGACGCAGTCCTTTTATTTATTACATATAGACATATCTGTTTTTGAGAGTCAATTTTTGAAGCCTTTACCTTTTATGGCACATCAGTCATGACAATCTCCGAGTTCGTGACAGACGTGAAATTATGGCACAAGACACGTATTTTTTCCACGAAATTATATTATTGAGATACTCTTTATAAAATAGAGTATTTTGATATAAAGCGCTATTTTTTAAACTGATGTTTAATTTTTTTTATTCATTATGTTTTATCAATTAAACTATTTTGAAAACATTTTTCTAGATATATTTGACGTTTTACTTTAAAGTCCTCGATTTTATAAATATTGGTCTGAAAAGATCCATTGTACGTGGCTTTCTATAAAAGGATACATATCGTTATTCTCTTCTTTGAACTCTATTTTTGAACTTAAACATAAAATCGTCAAATGTCCTCTTTTCTAAAAAAAGAGAAATCATTCCCAAGAAATTGCCCAACAACAAATGTCCTTGTGCTTTCCTCGTCCTTTCAGACGAATAAACTTTCTAGCTGGAACAGCAAAGCCATCCGTTTTGTCTCGTACCAGCAACTTTGACAAGGAAAAGAAGCCAGTGCAGAAAATAAAAATCAACGACTGTAAAAGGTGCTACCAATGTCCTTTCGAGGTCTTTGGTGGAAGTCTTTCTCCTCGCTTCAAAGAATGAAACTCAACTGAGTATTCGTATCATTATTTTCTAGTAGAATCTTCTCAAATCTATAATAAAAACCGGAAGGATTTCAGAAAACGTTTTTTCTAAGACAGATATAACTTTATCTCTGATAATGAAAATTTAATAAATGAAAAAAAGTTCTGTCATCAAGAAAGGAAACTAAAAAAATATTCAATCAATTATTTTTATTTCCAGCTTCTTTTATGCAGGCCCAAAGTGATTGGAGGTGATGGCAAAATTTTTAGGAAGATTAGCGATCACACACTGGGACATTCTTCTGACATTCTGGAAAAATAGCTGGTGATATATGAAGTCGCTTTTAAAATCGAATAAGGGTTAAATAAGCAATTATTCAACAAGACAAAAGGAGGGGAGGAAACGAGACGCTATAATTACTATTAACAATTTTTTATCTCGATTCCGACGTGGATCTTTTGATTCGAACGACTTTCCTTTCTGCTTTTCCTCCTTCCTCTCTTACGTAACTGAAAATCAAATAGATTCGAGAGGGGCTCATGGAGAAAAGTGTGCGTCATCTTTAAAAAGTATCGCATTGTTAAAATAAGGTAAGAAAAGTATTGAGTTCTTTTTTCCGTTTTCTGTGGAGGTGGAGAGGATAAAACAAAATTTGTAGTTCTTTTCTTTATATTGACAAGAAAGTTACTCTCTTTCACTAATTGCATTTTCCAATTTACTGGTTTGTATCAAAGCAATCGGAAATTACGGAAGTATCACATATATCGATTGAACGACGCTACTGATTATCAGATGACTGCATTTGACAACCACTATCGTGGTCTGTTGTCACACGATACTAATGAAAATTGCAATTGACCACCGGGTGGTTTGGGCAAGTCCTGTTTGTGTCCAAACGCGGTAAAGCCTCGTCAGGGCCATGTTCTTTATCATCATTATACTTATTGATGTTATGTATATCTTTATTCCTTCATTTAAAGTTACTATTTTTATACTATGCGACCTATCAGCATTGCATAAAAATACTCTGTATTTTTAAAAACTTCAGAACCAACTCAACGTCAGCTTTCGGAAAAAAATAGAGACTTTCTCTCCGTATGCATCCTAGTCCTCATTAATAACAGATCGACGGGAAATTTCGTAGGTTGACACATTGATGGCGTTACTAAAATTGGTTTGAGAGATATAGCATTGTGAATGAAGCAACTTTTGTTATTGTGAAAAAAATGGATAAAAAGGAATTTCGTGTGTTAATGA
>JAUESI010000028.1:3392418-3407644 GCA_032275145.1 Synergus laeviventris | reverse complement strand
ATCTTTAGTTTCAATATGTGAGAACAAAGAAAATCGGAGGGGGAGACCTGTCTAGGATTCTTTGTTAGTTGAATTAGAAACAATAAATTAAAGTTGTGTTAAAAAGTTGATGCCTCCTTAAAAAGAATATCTTCTAAATGTAACCAACTTTATTTTCAATATTCTATTCGCTTTTACGACTACCGTATTTTCTTTAGACTCTATAAATTGATCTCAAGACCCTAAACCGAGCTAGACCCGACATTTCGGAAACGTGCTTGGGTTTCAATGCATTGGTAGCAATATAATCAATGAAAATGATAACGCATCGTCGTCACGCACTCGTCGTTTCACGAGTTTCATGCTAGTACATATATAGTCCACAGGAAAACGCGCTTATTATCCATTCTTCATGTGTCTCGTACCTTTTATATAAAGGGCGCAAGAAAATGAAACATGCTGGGGTAAATAATATCTATAGGACGTATACAACTTTATCAAACGCTCAGAAAGGAACTCGACCCTTCCAAGCGTTGTTGGGATATTTCCGGATTGTTAGTAGCCTTTATGAGAACCGTGATGGAACACGAAGAAATATTTCTGATGAAAAATTATCGTCACACGTTATGTTCCTAAAAAAATGCATTCCTTGTCGTAAATTCATTCTCCGCAAACACAGGAAAGGGAAATTGCATTTGCATAAATAAGAGATTTTAACTTTTCTGCATTGTCGCTTTTAAACATTTGTAAAGAAAATTTCTGGGCTGAAAACATTCAAACCTGATGGCTGTAGAACTTACGGTCTTTTAATCCCAGGACGGATTTTATCCAAACTATGGGGGTAAATTGCTTACATTATCAAACTAATTTACCCTAAATTTTTATTTTTTTTTTCAACCATGAAGTACCCTTCCTTTCCAAAAAATATATGTTGCTGCATAGGAATTAGGTGTAATACAGAAAAAAATGGTCATATACAAATCGATTCAGTTTAGATACTTCTAAACTTAAGTTTTAAAGCCAGATTGCATTTAAATTTCAAAATAAAAAAAATGATATCCCTTTAGTTTTTAAATCACGTGACACTGATACATTTGTTTTTTAATACATCACCCTCTTGATATATTTATTTATACCTTCTCATAAATTCATTTTGACAAAATTTCATGTCTCCTACCGATAAATTTGGGCTCTCTTTTTTTATGTTTTTAAATCACCTGGAAATGTGATTCGTACATTTCATGGTGACACGCAACTTCCTATACTGATCCGTTCCTACTTCCTATTCCTATTCGTGAGTGAAAATTAAATCGCATAGGTCTTGTAATTACAAAATATATTTTCACATTGGATTGGTTTCTTTCTATTTTTAACTTAGACGCTGCTATTTCTGTCATCGTGTAGAAGCTAGTTAAGAAAATACATTTTTGTCTACTTGTCTTACACTAAATTATCTTCTACTATTTTTATTGACCTTCTTTTAAAGGTTAATTGCTTGTGAGAGCAATTAGACTCTCATCGTCTTCTGAAGCATCAGAGTATTGGAATATACCAGAATAATCGAGGGTTGTAGATGAGGCAAGTGCTTGCTTTCAAAATTAATCTCTTCGAAGTGGATCCGTAGAATCGTCTGATCGTCTGATCGTCTGATCCATAGAAATTCTGTTAGAAGTTCCAATGCAGGAAATAAATTTTTGTTTCTGTCACCCCATTATCTTTAATTATATTTATTGAAAACTGTAGATTAAATATGCAATGCAAGATACAAAAATGTAAAAAAATGTTTTCTAGTCTGTATCTAGGAAGTGGAAATTGATATTTGTGTTTGATTTTCTGTTACAGGAAACCAACTCAAAGTGAAGTTGAATGGCCACCATACACGAGAAATGATCCTCGGTATTTTATTTTAGACGCCGAAAAGACCGGTTTGGGGAAAGGTCCTCGCATGACTGGCTGCGCTTTCTGGAACGATTTTCTTCCTCGGCTGAAAGGAGTACCTGGTATGGCGTCTCATCGTCTTTTCACTATTTTTCACCTCTTTACAGATTTTCCTTTTCATTTTTTCTATTTCATTCGTTTCCTACTTTCCTAGTGAGTCGGCAATTTCCCTGGGAGAGATTCAGGAACTATTCGTATCCTACCTTTAATTCAACTAAGGAACTGCTTCCCGTGCAGAAATTGACCCATTTAGACCATATTTACAATGGGGTTCTGGCGAGGCCCTGGTAGGGATTTCAACCAGTGCCTCGCCAGAACCCCATTTTAAATAGTTTCTTAATCCTGATAGGGTATTGACCAGTTTTTCCTACGTGGGGTATTTACCAGTGAGAGCGTGACGCTCCTTTTCGGTTCCATTCCAGTTTTCCAGGTGAGGAACACGTTAGAACTAGGGAAAACTGGCCAGGACCTCACCAAAATTTTTTGGATTTACGACCACGGATGTACGGTATCTGTCGACATCTCATCACCATATTTCAAATAAATGAAGATCTTGATGAGATCTCAAATCCAGAAATAAATCCAGATCTCATCAAGAACACATTTTAATCATATAATTTAATTAAGTAAACAATATAAAAGATATTGGATCCACATTAGATAAGCTTCTTCAGTAAAAATGAAAAATCAACAGTTATAAGAACTGTGTCAGTGGATTATTAGGAGTGAAAATATGTCCTTGACCTATTGAAAAATTCTGACAATCAAAAAGAACGAACATTTTGTTATTGTTCCCTTACATTATTCGGATCGCCCTCTATTTTTTGACAGACAATCTCTAACTTTAAAAATTGAATTGAATGACTCTGGAGTTTCCAAATTCGAGAAAGACTAAAAGAAATCTCAAAATTTTAGATCCAGAACCGGAAGCTTGCAACAGGGTGATAGCCTCCAGCGTCTCAGCAGGTGCCAATGGACTCACCTCGACTCTCAGATCTGCTCTCATATTTCTACTTCCTGCCCTGGCAATGACCACGATAATGTAAAACATCGACGAGATGACCCTTCCAGTAGTAAAACATCCGCTGGCACGGAATTCCGCTTCAAGAATGACGTCCAGGTGCTTTAACAATCTCCAATCAAGGATCAGATTCGCCTCAATAGGAAAATAAAGAGGCAACAAAAGCAGGAAGTAGCAAGTCCGCGAGAGGAACCGAGATTCGAAAGTGGAAGTAAAATAGTAAACAATGAAAATAGAAAGTCAAACAGAGAAAATCGAAAACGCAGGTATTTGAGTCATGATGGCCTGAAAACCAAGATCAAAATAGTGCTATGTTCTAGCTTTGCAGAAAGTAAAAAAAGGAATGGTTCGGTTTTTAAAATATACCGAAAGTGCTTCAGACTTCGGAGGAAGCATTATACTTTGCTTACTTTCCCTCTTCTGTAGGAAAGTCTGAGAATGTTTTCTTAGATTTGATTATTAGTTTTAGTTTTGAAAGAGAGGAAAAGGTTTGTTAACATTTTTACAAAGCATAATAATTAGAGAAGAAAATTGTTAATAGATGTTCAGAGGGACTAAGATTTTGTCGTTGGAGTTTAAGGATTTTAGGCTTAGTTTAATATTTTAGCTTTTTTGTATGTTTTTTGTTCATGATGAGAAGATTTTAATTTTAATTTGAGTTTGGGAAGAGCAAATAGTGTTTTCCACCACGCACCACCACGTGTGTCTCTCTCTCTCTGTGATCCCTAGATTTTCTTAGATGTGCTTTTTAATGATTGATCCCGCACTCTAAATTTCTATATTGACGAGTTGATTAAACACGAGGTATAATCATTACGAATTAGGAGTGAGGTCAATTGACATTAGTCATAGAATATGGTTTACTCTCCTCCGCATTGCGAAAGTTTCTTTTTTTTTTAACGAAATGTTGAAAATTAATTTTTTATTCGTTAAGATTCAATTTGTGCACTCAAAGAATGATAAATTTATAAAGTAACTAGAATAATCAAGGCTTTCCATTTTGAAGGATTCTGAAATGAAAACTTTAGAAAACTAATATTTGTAAATTTTAAATTTCAAGACTTTCAAGTTTGGAATTAATCAAGGTGATCTACTTTAAAATTGTCAACGAAATGTTTAAAATTCAGATAAAAATTGGAATTTTGAAAACCCTTTTCTCTTTTGAAATAATAGAACTCTTTTAAATAACCACTCAAATCCATAGAGATTAAAATATCGCTTCGCAATGCGTGAATGAGATACCTATAAAGAGATAAAGAGCAAATAAGTGATGTATATTAGCATAAAATGAACATAAATATATTATATAAAAATATAAAATATTATAAATATATATAATACATATATATATATATATAATTATAATATTAAGCGATGTAAATAACGATATAAATATATCGATTCGAAGGAAAATGTAATACGTACGATCTATGTGGACGTTTAGGGATCGATTATTTTCACTTTCACTTTCACTTTTTGATTTTTACTTTTTTTAAATATACGTAAATGTCAATTTTGACGTTTTAAATGCCACTCACGAATTATAAACAGTTCGCGCATTTATTTCTTATTCGTCGTTCTTCAAAGTTTCCAAGTTTGCAAGTTTTTCAAGTTTTTCACGAAAACGACAAATAAGAAATAAATACGTGAACCACTTGCAATTCCTCAGTGGCGTTTAAAACGCCAAATGGACATTCACATGTATTTGGAGCAAGTGAAAATGAAAAAGTGGAAAACCAAAAAGTGAAAGTGTAGGTGAAAAGTTACATAATCGCTCTCCGGATAGTGATGCAATATCGAAATAAAAATATCGATATTTTATAAATCTTTCAAAATAATTTGCTAATAACTATTGACTAATATTTTTCAATAAAAAACTAAGTAACAGTAATTTTTTAAAGCATTTAATTTAATTTATATAAATTATTAATAATATAATTAACTTTTTGTTCAGTCAAAACCAGCTGATCTCTATCAAAACCAGATATTTTATATATTGATAGTCTAATATCTCAATATTAAAATAACGAATATCGAAGTCAAAATATCCATATTTTCGACTTCGATATTCCATCACTATCCTCGGACCGATTTTAAAATTAACTCTAAGATATAAGACATCAGTGTAATTTGCTCCGTGAAGTTAGTCGCAAAGTTCTATAGAATTTAATTATTAAGCCAAGCCTAATTTCTGGGACGTGGCGTCGGGACGCTACGCTAAGAAAATTAATATGGACGCGTTTGTTGTTTGCGAGGTCTATGCATTCTAAAGAGAATGAAATTTTTTAATAATTTCTTTATAATAAACGTTTATTTTCAATCATTTTTTATTTTATTCTTTACGTTATGATTTAAAACCATTTTTTATTCTTATTTTATCCATTTCAATTTAATTACATTTCAGAATCAAATACTATTTCTTTTTTTATCAAAGAACAAGTTTTTGCAAATAACCTCGTGAAAAACAGGGCGTGTCGTGACACGAATCTTCCATTTCGTACATATCACCTATCTATAGGTATATACAGGTAAAGATAAAAGAAGTATAATTAACGAAAAAAAATTATTGTATTGTTAATCTAGAATTCGAAGCATAGCTCGATCGGATGATATAATTATTTAAAATAAATATAAATATATATTCGGTATTTTCATCAGATGACAATGACGAAAATTATTTTCTATGAAATTATTGATCAAAGTTCCGCCGCGGGATCTTAGAAAGCTGCGCAGGAGATTGTGTGGAAATTTATGGAAAATGTTTAGAGGTAGGTACATGAATTGCCCGACCGAGATAATAAGCAAGATATTGCATCCGGTGCTTCGATCCTCATTTCCATTAGCCAAAGCGGAAGTCCCTAAACTTGCTAATATTCGATCTAATCGATAGATTAATTGCTACAAAGTCTTTCACAATACGTTTCACAAATTAATTACCTATCAGGCCAGAAATTTTAAAAACTTTAATTAATATTTTAAGTCACATTTATTAAGAAAATTCCAGTTCAAATTACGCGCCAGAATCTTAATGCCACACTAATTCTCGCGCGAAATTTAAATTACAATATATAATTCAGAAAAATTAGACTCGGTAGGGCAATTAATGCGATATCAATTAAAACTAATTTGTTTAAGAAACAAATGCAGATCGACGACCGAAAAAGTTATGACTACGGATTTTTCGCTCGGCGGGGTTCGGTAACATTTCCATTTCTATGGAAATATTTTTATGTAAATATATAACAGATGCTTTTTCTGTCGCGATGGCATTGAAAATGTGGTGCGAGTGCTGGAAAATTCCAGTTTCTTATTCATGTAAATTTCAGTAAACTTTTCGTTCGCACACAATGATGGAACGACAATGCACTGGAAGAGCTTATTTCCAAAGAAACCCGAGAAGAATTCAGAAGCTAAATGAACGCCCTGAAAATTCTCCTCAGAAGAGAAATCAATACAGTTTAGTGTACAGCTTTTGTTTTAAAAAATGTTAATATTTAAAACATTAAGAAAGTAGTGCTTTTTTCTTAAATAGCTAGAAGCGCATCTTTTTACATATTGCAAAAAATTACCCCACATATCATTACATTAGCGTCGATAAAAATCATGCTGATGTAACATATATATTCATTGTATCATTTTCATCAAATATTGTTTTTTTGTTGTTTTTTTTTAAATAATAATCTCTGTTTCGCGATTTCCATAGAAGTGTTTTGTTTTTCATCAATATTCCAATTAAAAAATTGCAGGGTTTCGTCCGAAAAAATGGAAATTAACCGTTGGAAAAATGTGATGGATTTCAACAATAGGAAATTGCGCTAATTAAATTATTCAGCCGCGTGTGAAAGCATGAATCGACAAAACAACAAATTCGTTGTGCCACGAAATTGATTGATTCAATTTTAAAGGTATAATTCTCAGCGTCGCTTGTAATTATCACTCTATCAATTTTACTTGTTTTACATCCCCCTATTTACACTCCTTCGAGTGTAAAAAAAATCGCGCAACGTACCTAATAGACAGCAAAGGCAGCAAGCTAAGTCAGTTTTTAATGTAAAAATTGAAAAAAAATACATGATATATAATACATAGCGTATATTGATATTCCATCTGTTCGATTATAGGGTATGCAATTTTGCGTAAATGGGCATTTGAAAGAATTTAGACCCTTCTGTAAAATAACCAAAGACGAGATCCTTTTGTTTTAGGTAATCATTTTCGCTGATTTGAAGTCAATTGTATGCAATTATTCTTATTCAAATATTATGTTTCATCCTAGAAAATTTAAATTTATTTTAAATACTTTGATGGGAAAAATTAGTAATAATTAAAATTGTTTTATAGCCGTTGGGTACTTTTTTTCAAAATAAGAACCCTTTCACGGAGAGAAATAAATATTAAGTGTTAATATCTGGATATTAAATCATAATAAATCTGTTATTTAGCTGTCTACGGTGCTGGTATTTGTTTATAATTATATTCTTAATTTTAAATAAATCAATTTGACTATCTAAACAATGTAATTTCGATCGAAATGAATAAAATAATTAATTTTGATCGACATTACATTGGTAGATCAATCAAAATGACTAATTCAGATTAAGAGTACAATATAAACTGAATTTCCTAAATAGTACATTTTTCTTTCGATGAGAAGTCATAATTTTGTTGATTAGCCCAAATATTGAAAGTTCATCGCCAAGATGCAAACTGCTTACTTTATCCAAATCGACACTAGTGTAACTAAAAATAAAAATATATTAATTATACAGATTTAGGAAAATAGTATATCATAACGAATTATGTTAGAAAATTCTAATAGGTCTAACAAGTTTAGATTTTTTAGGTTATAGGTTTGTCAACATATTTTAGACATCATTTTGCACTGAAGTATGGAAATTTAATACTTAAAGCGATAATAGCTAGATATTATGCGATAATATCCAGTTTTCTCCGTGTTTACTTAAAATTGCCAAGATTTTCTGAATCTCGTCTCCACTGGTGAGGTACAGTTGTACATTCGTGAGGCCTAAAAAATAGAATGGAGGCCATGTTGCACAGTGCACTGTTTCATACACATTACACTGTATTTAGAGCTTTTCGCGTGTCACATTTTAGCCGGCCTACATATCTTGATAAAGACGCTGGGCAACGCTGGGCCATTAAATGGCCATTAAAGATGATTTCGCACCAAACGATCGGAATTCGTGTATGACACGTGGAGAATTTAATACGGCAATTAATTCATAGATATGATAATAAAGGATTTGACTTTACCGTGATAAAGGGACTCCCGTAAACTTTATTAACATCACAAGAAAAAGTTTCTGATGAAAAATAATCATTTAAAAAACATATACCTTCTTTTAACATTAAAGTTAAGGGCATGTGGTAATTACCATATGAGAAAATTTAGTATTCGGATAATCTGAATTTTCTCATATGCGGTAATTTCTGATTTCTTTCATTTTATCTGACGAAAATCTGTCTTCTTTCAATATGAAAATTTCAGTTACCATCCTCCTCAAAAAAGAAAATTTTTCTTTAGAGGATCATGCAATATAATATATCGCTAAAAATTTTCATAAGATAAATAATAACAGATAAATAAACAGTAAGTGGATCGATTGAGTCGCAAATTTAAGCGCAATTTCGCGGTTATTCTACCTCGTGTAGTCAAGGTTTCTCTGCAAATGTCAAAGCCCTTGTCATGCTGTTGTAAATAAATGTAGAACCGCATAGAATTACGAGAGAAAACTCAATTATGATGTTCAAGAGATGCTTCTTTAATGTTTATTAACAAAAACTTTGACTTTGAAAAACTCCCGTTAATTATAAAGATATACTTTTTTTAGAGTAGAGAAATAGAAACCCGTGCAGAAATTTGGATACTGATCTCAAAACTGGCAAGGACTCCAAAATCTCTTTTCACCCATTGGTTAGATTTCTATTCGTTGCCTGTACTGGAATATCGATATCAGAGCTGCCAACTGATTTTAATGAATTAAAAGTGATTTCAAAATATTTAAAGTGGTTTTAACGAGTTTTTAAAGAATTTCAAAAGACTTCAGGGTAGTTTCAAGATTTTAAATGATAATTTAAAGGATCTTCAAAAGATTTGAAGTGATTCTAATGAATTTAAGTGAATTTAAAATAATTTCAAGAAAATTTACAAGATTTCTTAAAGGATTTCAAGAGATTTTAAGTAATTTTAGGGAATTTAAAGAAATTTCAAAATATTTCGAGTGCTTTAAAGGAATTTAAAAAAAATTCATTGGAGTTTCAAGATTTTAAAGTAATGAAAATTTTGACTTTAAGTACTGCAAGAGATTTTCAATTTTTTTAACGAATTTTAGAGGATTTTCAAAAGGTTTTAAATGATTATAAAGAATTTAAAAAAATTTCAAAAGAATTCAGGAGATTTACAAGTAATTGAAAAATTTTGTTAAGTATTTTAAAGTATTTCAAGAGATTTCGAATGATTTTAAGATATTCCAAAGAATTTTAAAAAGTTTCAAGATTTTGGAGTAATTCGAAAAAAAGAATATTTTTGGATTCTTTAAAATCTGTTAAATTCGTTGAAATCTCTTAAAATCTTGTGGTGAATAATCTTGGGAATTCCCTATTTTTACCCAAAGTATCTAAGCTTTATTATAATATTTGAAGGTGGGAATACCCCATAAATGCCTAATTAAATTAAAATCTTTTTTTTTTTTAAATCGAAATCCCGACCAGGGCCTCGTCAGACCCCTAATTTAAATAGGGTTAAATGGGTAAATTTCTGCACGGGAAGTTGCAATCTTCTGAAATGATGAATTAATTATAATTTTAGTGAATGGAGACCAATTCAAAAATAAGAACGTACGATGTTCACTATGTGAGATAAAAAATATATATTTTCGTTCACCTAATTATACGTATGTGTAAATTACTGTATAATATCGCGAATCAGTCCTCTTTATTTCTATACGATAATAATGGATTCACAAAGTATTGCACGTTTTTGCGATTAAAAACAATTTAATCATACATTATATATTTTTCAATGATTGTGTGAAATAAATAATATTAAGCGTGATAATCGAGTGAGGATGGACGATTTATTGTGAATGAATTTTTCTCCAGAACCTCTCCTCATCGAAGCAATTAAGCTCTTTACCCTTAATACTTAGCTAAAGCTTCACTCTCTCATAATTATTTTGTTTTTTTAATCATCTACATATTGATATAGACAATCCTAATGTTCCACACTATTAGCACAAATCATAATTCAGATACAATAATTTTCTCGAATTTCATACATTTTTTATATCGAAGCAAGAAACGTAATTCGATAATCCATTCCAATTCCAAAACGAAGGAGGTTGTAAAGAAAAAAAAAACTTTGGAAAATCGGAATGAAGAATTTTTAAAATGGAAATCAAATCAGCTTTGATAAGAAAGAATTTTATACACGTATACCTCTACAATGTAACATTATACCCATTTTTAGGGAGAGTGAAATTTATTGAGAAAAGCAAGCTTTCTTTGCACGAGTTTTTCCGGCCGGGACCATTTCGCGTCACGCATGCCACGGTACAATACTTATAGTCAATTATCCCGTCGATAAATTTTTATTCAAAATAATAATATATACCTTTACAGTTTTTAGAATAAAAGTCTCCTGCTTTCGTAAAACCAAAAATTAATGAAAAAGAATTTTAGAATTAATTTCTTATTCTTAATCAGTGTTTCGTTAACTGTCAATGATAATAAAAGCACACTAAACTATAAAATGAAACACTTCTTCAAAATAATGTTTACACCCAGCTACTCTAAACCTCACGTAACAAAGAAATTTTCAAACTTTCATGAAGATGCATTAACTGCTTAATTATATAAATCCGTAGAATTTAGTAATAATTTTGAGTAGAGTAAAAAAGTTCGTTTCAGAACATCTCTATAATATTAGGATAAACTATTGTTTTGTTTAAAGGTCAAGGTTTTGTTGCTACTTACACAAATCTTACAAATGCTAAGGCAACACCTATAAAATAACTTGCAGGGTAGACCGAGCGTGCACTAAGAATTTCTATTTCATTGCTTAGGCTAAAAAATAAAAAATAAGAAATTGAATTTAACGAAAATATCTCCGACCGTTTTCAATACTCATAATAGTAATGGGTGGATAGTAGAAATGAGATGTTTATCCCCCCCTAAAAATGCATTTTAAATACTTATAGGTAATTCATAAATTGCTGTACATCGAGAGTGATAACGATATTCTTTTGCATCGCTCGATCGATTTATTCTTCGTTTTTATTATAGCCACCAAGTCTGAGAAATAAGTAGGATAAGGGGACGTTATTATAGCAGTTTGAGATAAGTTGAATTCAAAGTCGATATCAGAAAAAGATTATGGGAGATTCCGAGGGTTATTTATTGAGAGATAAGATTCGATTTTATTAAAAAATGTTTTGTTAGGGGTTAGCATTTTTTTTGTATGATGTAACTCTTCGAATAAGAATTTTAACAATTTTAATTTTTAACAAGATAAATGTTACTATTTTATTTAACCCTTAACACTTAATAATCTCATTAATTCTAAATCTAATTAAGTTCCCAGGGTGGTTTAAAGAATGGCTAAATTTTTTTTTGGATAGAGAAAAAATCACTCCCATCAATTCTGAATTTAAAAGTACACATTATTTTTTAATGAATAAGTGAATTCAACCAAAAAATTATACTTGCGCCAATGCAGAAATTTTTATGGACTTCTGATGGGCTCCTGACTAGTTTTTCGTAGTTCTAGTAGGGTCCTGATCTGGAAAACTGGCCAATACCCCATCAAGATTAAAAAAAATATTCTTGGATTAATTATTTGTAATATTTGATTACTTATAACTAGTTAATTTTCAGAAATCGAAAATATATTCTCGCAATCTCGAAACTTTTCACCCAGCGAGATCAAAGTTGCCAACTAATTGTAATGAATTTAAAGCGATTTCAAAAAGAATTCCAAAAGACTTCAGGGGAGTTTCAAGATTTTAAAATAATTTTAAAATTCTGTTAAATACTTTAAAGGATTTTTAACAAATTTGTTTCGAAGTGATTCTAGGAAATTTAAAATAATTTCAAGACAATTAACAGAGTTTCAAAGATATTAATATTTTCTAAAAGATTGCAAGAGATTTTAAGTAATTTTAAGGTACATATTTGAAAAAATTTAAAAGAGTTTCCAGATTCTGAAGTAATTTCAAAACAAAAAATATTTCTGATTCTTTAAAATCTGTTAAATTTTTTGAATTTCTTTGAAATATTTAGAGATAACTTAAAATGTTTTTTAATTTCTTTTAAGTTTCCAGAAAAGTCTTTTAAAATCTGTTCAAGGAATTTTTAATGATACTAAAAAATTCCAAAGGACTTTAAGGATTTAAAAAAATTTTTCTCTGAAGTAATTCTAGGAAAATTTAAATAATTTCAAAAAATTTTCAGTATTTCAAAGAAACAATATTTTCTAAAGGATTTCAAGAGATTTTAGCTGATTTTAAGGAATTTACAGCTTTTTTAAGAGCATTTAAGTGATTTTAAGGTATTCTAAAAAATTTAAAAGAGTTTCAAAATTTCCAAGTAATTTTAAAACAAAAAATATTTCTGATTCTTTAAAATCTGTTCAAGGAATTTTTAATGATACTAAAAAATTCCAAAGGACTTTAAGGATTTTTAAAAAATTTTCTCTGAGGTAATTCTAGGAAATTTTAAATAATTTCAAAAAATTTTCAGTATTTCAAAGAAACAATATTTTCTAAAGGATTTCAAGAGATTTAAAGTGATTTTAAAGTATTTAAAATATTTTTACTAAAAATCCAAATCCTGACCAGGGCCTCGTCAGAACCCTATTTTAGATAGGGCTAAATTTCAGCACGGGCGTGATCCCAAAATACTTTTTTTAAAGTCTGTAAAAAATCAGGGACCTTTCGATACATAAAGAAAATAACCCATTTATTTCGTAGCCAAAATTAGTTTCGATTACAGTGAATTTTTTACAGTTTCTGGGTTTATAAGAAATTAAAGTCTCTCTACTCTACTTTTTCCGATTTCTTTTCGCCATGCAGTCCAGACTATGGAAAGTTTTAAAGAAAATTTCTCGACTTCACAAGAGTGTCGATGTGTAGTTCTTTATTATCGAACTGAAAAAGGAAGTTGGTGTAGGAGAGAAAAGTAGAGAAAGAAAAAGAAAAAGGAAAGGAGAACGAATGTTAACGAGCCGCATAACGAGGATCCTCTTAAGTTTCTCCACAAAGAAAAGAATACCTATTTTCCAACTGCAATTTTATGAGTATCATTATTATTGTCACTATTTCGTCGATGTGCTACAATGGAATATCTCACTCGAAGGTTGCTTTGCTTTTACGAAATGATACGAAAAAGAG
Source organism: Synergus laeviventris (assembly GCA_032275145.1). Taxonomy (NCBI): domain Eukaryota; kingdom Metazoa; phylum Arthropoda; class Insecta; order Hymenoptera; family Cynipidae; genus Synergus; species Synergus laeviventris. The sequence continues at coordinate 3,394,297 of JAUESI010000028.1, read as the reverse complement.
AGAGAGATAGTAAATGAAAAAGGCCGAGTCGAAACGTACGGACTTTTCGTGCCTGACAGTTTGAGTTTTTTTTATCAAATTAATAAGGAAAAACACCTTATAATTCGTATTAAAATAAATGAATAAATAAATGAATAAGAGCTACTCGTCCGGAAAGTCCGTACACATAGACACTTCCATTGCAAAAATGAGAGTCGTGTAATCTGAAAAAATATAGAGTGAGAGTGATAGAGTGAGTGTGCGAAAGAGAGAGATTATAAATAAAAATCGTATTACGTTAAATGTTGTTAGGTTATATAAATATTATAATAAATGTTACAAAGCCGCGTTGTATGTAATATAATTATCTGAAGCTGTATGTATAAGAGAATTACTGTAGTTAAAAAATAAAATAAATGAAACGATGATGATTGTACTATAATAGATATTGTATCTTCTAAATCTTCAATTATTTATTTTATTTTGAGGAAATGTTTTATTTTCTTTTCAATAATGTGTAATTACACAATAACTTAAAAATAATGTGAAAAATTCAGCACATTATTTTAAGTATACAAACGGTTGCAATCTGTATTACACCGCCTTCTTTTAGTCACAATAAATCGTCCTTTCAATATCTTTCAGAAGAAAAATGAGAAGCAAGATAAGCAAAAAGAGTCATTTTCCCGGGACTATGCAGATAAAAAGAAAAATGTAAGAAAAATGAGGTTCGCGAATTTTCAACGACACCCTGCGAGCGACAAAGCAGTCTCGAGTAGATGTAATAAAGAGAACCTACTTAGTGGAAGGTGTCATATCTGAAAAAGAGAGAATGCACGTGAGTGCAATAGCAAAAGGGAAAAACCACTGTATTCAGTAGGAAAAAAAATTTAGAGCTGTTCAAATTACAGTAAATGTGGTGCTACAAAAAATATTGGAAAAGATTTCTACAAGAAACTAAAGATATTATTTACGTCATATTAAGGGGTAACAATCAAAATCCAAGAAGACAAGTTTATTACACATAAAAAAAAAATTAATTTATGTTCCCTATAATATGTGTAATAAACTTGTCTTCTTGGATTTTGATTGGAATATTATATCTCTTTAAAAAGTAACAAGTAATTGTTAATTTTTATCAGTTGAAGTAAATATTAAACGATTACCAATAACTTAATGAATTGAAAAAATATTTCCTTTGAAAGTTGATGGAGTTGTCTTTCTGATAAAGGAAATTTTGTTTTGATTCGTAAAAGGAAACTAAAAGGATTTTGTTACTTGACGTGAAAAATTGAATTGACCTTGTTCTGATGTTGTTGACTCGTAGGTAAGAGGAAAACGTGATCCAAGACAGATAACAGAGATGCAGTGTATACAGCAGTATTTTCTTCTGGTAGTATTCTGCAATATACTGTAGTTACATAAGGTCGCATTTTCACGGTACGACGAAAGAAGAAGCCCATTACCGGAAAACAATATTGCGATTCCTTGAGGAGAGTCGGTGTTATTCTAAGAATATTGCGGTAAGAAAAAGACGCCTGCTTCCTTCCTTCTCTTTTTTTCTTTCTTTTATTCTCTACTTCCCTTTGCTGGCACGCGCAACTGTGATAAGAAGGCTGCGAAGTGCTAATTTCACTCACTCACAACCGAGGGGCTGATTGTTCACTCTGAAGCATGTGAAATTTAACATAAAATAGTAGTTATAAATATAAAGAGTATAAAGAGATAAAGAGGAATTTTGAAATATTTTTTTAATAATATGAGAATCTTTTGAGTAGCATTGCAAGGTGGAAATACAGATAATATACACTGAGATTTCGGCATTTTAATATTTAAATAATAAGTTATACTATTTTTATAAGAAAGTTCCCTATTTGATAATAGCAAGATTTACTATTTT
>JAUESI010000028.1:3379853-3392318 GCA_032275145.1 Synergus laeviventris | reverse complement strand
TTCTCCTATTAAATTTATAATTTTGACAGCAACTACGAATTACTATTGAAATTAGTAAATATTATTAAAACATGCTTTTTGCCCCTCATTGCGAATCTCAGATAGTAAAATCTAGGGTGATTTTTAACAAAAAATACTAACCAAGGTTTCTCAGTGTACGGAAAACTTTCAGTGAGAAAGTTGTTAATTAAGGTTCAAAGAAGTTTTATGGAAATTGGATCAATAGTTAAAAAATTATTAATGTTTTAAAATCTAATCCCTTAAAATTCTTTAAAATTAAATATCACTTAAAATTCCATGATATTTCTTAAAATCTCTTGAATTCCTTAAAAGTCTTTGATATTCCATAAAATTATTTAAAATTAAATGCAAATTTCTTTTAATACATTTAAAAATTACTGAAATTTTCATTAAATCTAGGCCAACCCTTTAAATTTCTTAAGATTCTATAAACCCCAAACAATTGGTAGAATCCCTTAAAATTTCTGAAAATCAAAATAAATTTCAAAAAATTCCTTGAAAAACCGTGAAAATCTTTTAATATTTCTAAAATTTCAATAAATTTTGTCAAATTATTTCAAATATCTTAAATTCACATAAATTTAAGTAAATTTCTTAAAATTCCTAAATACAAAGAAATTTCATAAAAATTCCTCGAATTTCTTAAAAGTCCATAAAATTACCTCATAATTTCTGAAAATGTCAATCATAAATTTCCTTAAATTATTTTTAAATGCTTGAATATTTCTAAAATATCCAAAATTTTCGTAAAATTCGTTTTCTCTGTATTAATATAACCTTTTTATACCTATAAAAAAATGGAAAAACTTATAGTAATTATTTATTTATATTATTTGTTTGTAACAATTATTCTGAGAAAAAAAATAATATTCCCAAAAAGTGTACTTTTTCCTACTAGTCCTCTTAATACTTAACAGTACAAAGTTGACATTTTTGTACGAATCACTTTATATTAAATATTTTAAACGCTGAGGCATCAATTGACCTAACCCTAAATTTTTATAATATGGTAAATGAAACTCGCGCATGAGTCTCTGCTTGACTTTAATTACAATGCTTTATTTATTGAAGCGTGGACCAATTTTGGCTTTTGGTTTGGCTTTAATTTTTCATATCAAATTGAATTTTGCACAATGCTCTCCCATCCTCATGTACGTAAATTAATGCAATGAATAGAGGAGTGGTCAGCAGTTTGATATTCGACATCCACGTTCCACATTATAATTTATGAAGGACGCTCATGGAATACCTAATTAATCACCAAGCAATTACTAATTTTCATATGATCCGGAGAAAAATAATTGTCGCGGTAAAAATTGTGCCAATGAAAATTAATTACAGATATCCAATTATAAGGAGCTTAGAGAACTACCAGTAGATAAAATTACTCCAATCGGGCGTCTTCCCACGTTCGGCTGACCACACATCGGTTTTACTACTGCGCCACAAACGATCCTGGAAATAGGTAATTGAATTCAGAGCCAATGCCGTTTTAAGGAGTTTATCTCACGTCTTTAAACACTCCACCTTATTGTCTCTTTATTTACAGATAAAATTAATTATTTTTTTGCGTTTTAAATTGTTTGTACTTTATTATTCATTAATTGATTAATCCACTTTTGATCTGAAATAAACTCTCAACTCCATCTATTATTAACGACAGTAGGGGTGTGCAAATAGGTTGTCTTTCCGCTCTGATTATGCACAATCTTCCAATAACGGTTTATAATAAAACGCTGCATCTCATCTGAAAGGCGAGAATTTCCTCGCATTAGATCACCACGCTGGAAAACATATTTACTCGAACGATAGAAAACCTATTTTCAACCCATTTTCCCTTCTACTGTGACTCTGACAACCGTTCTATTATATTTTTGGTGACCTCAATTAAATTGTTATCGATGTGAATAAAAAGAAAACTCTTCAATATATCATTTTTAAAAACATTTTTCCAAGAGTCTGCAGTGAGGATTCAGAACTCACAATTTTTTATTTTTTATTCGTATTTTTCAGGTCGTTAAATTTTCAGACCGGAAATTGCAGTTGGAAGGAAGTCCATTTTTCAATTCTCTAGACGGCGATGTCGGCATGATATGTGAAAGTACAAAGGGTATTCCGGAGGCGCTTCTTAAATTCTGTGACAGTAGAAATGGCGCGAAGAACTAGTATATAAAGAAGCTGAATCGATCGGTCACCATTTCCGGCATGCGCACTCTCCGATTGGCCAGCTTTGGTATATCAGAAAGACACAAGACAAGGGACTTAATTCCTTCATTTGCAAGTAATTAGGTTTCAAAAAGCAATTATGATTAAAAACAAATTTTTAAATTTGAAGATCCGGTATAAGCTGTGCAGAAATTTTTGTGGGTTTCTGGTGGGGTCCTGGCCAGTTTTTCCTAGTTCTAACGTGGTCCTCACATGGAAAACTGAAAAGGACATTTGGTTATTTAACTAATTAATTTTATTTAAAAAATCCTTTTATAAAAAAGAGGTATTAATTATATTGAAACAAGTGCTTTTAAGGAATTTTTAAAGAATTTCAAAAATATAGTTCACATATTTTACAGAATCCAAAAACATTTTTTGTTTTTATATTACTTCAAAATCTTGAAACTTTTATATTTATAGCTTTTAGAGTAAAGAAAATTTTTTTTTAATATTTCAAGGAATATTGTATGGCGTGAATAAATTTTAAAAGATTTTCAAAATATTTCAAGTGATTTTAAGGAATTTAAGGGGATTACAAGAAATTTCAAATGATTCCAGGGAATCTAAAAGGATTTTTAAAAATTTCACATGATTTTAAAGATATCAAGATTTAAAGAGAATTTAAAGAACCTTATAAGAATTTCAAAAGAATTCAGGAGAGTTGCAAGAGTTTAAAGTAATTTAACAATTTTGTTTAGTATTTTAAAGGATTTTCAAAATATATCAACTCCAAGTGATTCTAAGGAATTGAAGAGGATTTCTTGTGATTTTAATTAATTCAAAGCGATTTTAATAGACTTCTACTGAAGAATTAAAAATCGTAAAGGGTTTCAGGAGAGTTTAAAGCGATTTAAATAGTTTTCAAGTGATTTTAAAGAGTTTTTAAAGAATTTCAAATGGATTTAGAAGAGTTTCAAGAGTTTGAAGTAAATCCAACAATATTGTTAAGTCTTTCAAGAGATTTTAGAAAATTTGAAGAGATTTCAAGTGATTTTTGTGAATTTTAAATTATTTCAAGAGACTTCAAGTGATTCTAAAGAGTTTTTAAGAGATTTGGAAAAAAAAATCACAATAGTTTCAGGATTTTCAATTATTTAAAAATATATCTAAATATTGTAAGGGATTTAAAACAATAATAAACCATTTTTTTCAGTCTTTTCAAAGAATATCTAAAAATTTTAGAATTTTCAAGTAATTTCAGAGTTATCACAAATGTGAAAGGATTTCAATTGATGTGAAGGGATTTGAAAACAAAAAATGTTTTTGGATTCTGTAAAATATGTTGGATCTCTTATAATCTACCAAAATTTGTCGAAATCCTTTGAAACCATTTGAAATATTTTGAAATTCTTTGAGATCACTTAAAAACCCTTGTAATCTTTTGAAATCTCTTTAAATCTTTAATTATTAAAAACTTTGAAAAAAATCATACCATAACATGTAAATTATGATTATATTTTTTCATAATTTTTAATAACTGGAAATTAAAGAGATTTCAAAAGATTACAAGAGTTATTTATAACTCAAAGAATTTCAAAATATTTCAGATAGTTTCAAAGGATTTCGACAAATTTCAATAGATTTTAAGAGATCTAACATATTTTACACAATCCAAAAACATATTTTGTTTGATTTTGAAATTCCTCAAAATCACTGAAAATCTCTTAAAATCCTGTCACTTTTTTGACAACTCTGAAACTTCTTGAAAATTCATAAATTTTTTAGTCATTTAAAATATTTTGGAATTTTTTAATATCATTAAAAATCACATACAATATTCATAAATATTTTTAAATAATGGAAAATCCGGAAAATATTCTTTGAAATCACTTGAAGTCTATTGAAATTGCCTAAAATTAATTAAAATCACTTGAAATCTTTTAAAAATCCTTTAAAATTATTTAACATTATTTTAAATCTCCTGAAAAACTTAACCAAATTTTAAATTTATTTTAAAATCTTGAAACTCCCTTGAATTCTTTTAAAATTCTTAAAAGCTTTTTGAAATTATTTGAAATCTCTTTAAATTGCTTCAAATTCTCTTTACTATTGCTACTATATTGTTGTCCCCTAAATGCCTAATGATCACATATTTAAATATTTTTATTGAAAGTAGAAATCCCTACCAGGACCTCGTCAGAACCCCGTCCTAAATAGGGCTAAAAGGGGCAATTTCTGCACGTGAAATATTACCACAATAACATATTTTATAATATCTACAAATAAACTTATAAATTTAGCACGGACACGAACCCTAGAATGCCCTACATGTCGGTAAATGTCGGTAACAGGAAGCTGCATTTACTGATAAATGGTGCATTCAGCAGGAAACTTTTTATAAGGTCAAATTTTGCGCTCAATTCCATCCTTCATATTAAGATATTAAAAAAAAAAAGCTTTTCCTATTCGAGTCCTCGATTTATACATTTATGATCTTTGAATACTGGCATTTGGACAATACTCTGTTTTAAAATGACCTACATAAACTTTATGAATTTATAATCAGCAAAAACGGTCTATCGTCTGCTCTCTAATAACTTCGAAGCTTTCAAGATAAAAATAAACATTATCCATTCTGAAATGTAATGTAACTGGTCGAATAATACTTTATAAATAAATTACTTTTCTGATGACATTCTCGCTCACTTATTAATTATCTTTTTTTTTTAATCGAATTTTTTTGAAACACGTATTAATATCATAAACATGATACGCACGTTCTATGAAAAATATGGATATGAAGAAATTCTGAAACGTGCTTCAAATTCAAAAGCCCGTTTTTCACGAGTTGCCCGAGGACTTTTCGAGATTCCATCTCCCAGGAATTGAAGTTCTGCGGTGTACAAATAAAAAAAATTCTCAAAGTTTTTCTAGATGTCGAAATATTAACGGACTGAGTTCGAGAATAAAAATAAAAACTTCTATAAACAATATAAATATTAACATACGAAAATATTTACTTAAAATTGCTAGTTTTATTTGATTTTGTTACACATAACTGGGTAACATAAATGCTAACTCAGAGTTCCTACTCTGGCATTAGTCATCTTTTTAAAAAATGATAATTTAGTACCGAATGATTTCACAGTTACGGAAATTCATTGACCTTCATTTCTAAGCAGACCCGTTGGTGGATCCAAATATAAAATAAAAAAAAAACAACCTAAACTCATTCGGTCACGAATCATCGACAAGGATATTAAATTTTACGCTAATCATCCTTGGAGGACATTACCATAAATTATCGCATAAAATTGATGAATAATCGTATACAAAACGGTGTTCACACATTATGCCAAAACGATCATTCATAAATCATCACTGTGACAAGTTTTCTCTCATGATGACATTTTTTTCATTCACTCAAACTTCCTTACCAAATTTATTTTTATTTCTATAATAACAATATCTCAGAATAATTCGTATTGCAATATTTATCAAATATTCTGTGCAATTTTTCAAGATTTCACAATAATTGTCAATTCTGAATCAGATATTATAAGATATTCAAAATTAAGTATTCCAAAGGAATAAGGATACAACTAATATATGTTATCACTTCCACCTTTATTGAAAAAATTAAATGAAAAGTAAATGACTCCCAAAAAAAAAATCGATTGACAAAGTTTATGATCCCCAGACAACATGAAAATTTAAAAGCAAATACTTTTTTTTCAGTTTTATCTTTACCGATTGTTTTTAAAAGTTAGGAATTTCATCGACGATTATTAGAAAGTCAAGAAACGATCACTTTCGAGGCACGTGCCTGACAAGGTGGGTTAGTTTGGTGTCCAGTGCCGATTTTTTTGTAACTTTGCAGGTGAAAATAGGATCCCAGACTATGAGAAAAAAATTATGATTTTTTTGGAAATCGTTCACATTTAGGGGTTGAAATCACCCCTTCTATATTTTTGAGTTTAAGATTTTAGACCTTGTTGCTGCAAACATCTTTTTTTGATATTAAATTCTATTAAGAATTATGTTATCAATGAATAAAAAAATATATTCATTAATATAACATTTCTGTAAGTGGTGGCTTCAAATATTTGGTTTGGACAATCAATAATAATATATCTGCTTTTTTGATAAATAAATAAATTAAGTTACTACTTACAGAAATGGTGTATTAATAAATATATTTCTTATTCATTGATAATATTAAAAGGGTGGATGACACCTAATTTAGGGGTTATTTCGAATATCACTATTAATTAGAAAAATTTTGAATAAAAACAATAAAGAAAAAACACGAATCTAGAATCGTAAATTTCTGTAAAAGACAAGTAAATAAAGTCCCGTGCAGAAATTGCCCTATTTAACCCTATTAAAAAATAGGGTAATTAAAAATGGGGTTCTGACGAGGATCTGGTTGGGATTATTTAATTATTTAACTATAGTTAATTTTCCGAAAAAAATCCTATTATATAAAATAGGTATTAATTATATCGAAACAAGTGGTTTTAAGAAATTTTAAAAGAATTTCAAAATAATTCACAGGAGTATCAAGCTTTTAGAGTGATGAAAAATTTTTAAAAATATTTCAAGAAATATTGTATGATGTGAACAAATTTCAAAATATTTTCAAAATATTTCAAGTGAGTTTAAGGAATTTAAGGGGATTTCAAGAAATTTCAATTGATTCCAGGGAATCTAACAGGATTTTAAGAAATTTCACAAGATTTCAAAAATATCAAGATTTAAAATGAATTTCAAGAATTTCAAGAGTTTAAAGTAAATTAACAATTTTGTTTAGTTTTTTAAAGGATTTTAAACGATATTAATGTATTTTAAAGGAATTTCAAAAGATATCAAGATTCCAAGTGATTCTAGGGAATTTAACAGGTTTTTTTGTGATTTTAATAAATTCAAAGCAATTTCAATAGACTTCAATTGACGAATTTAAAATTTGTATTTCAAGAGATTTCAAGTAGATTTTAAGTAGATTTCTAATATATCAAAATTTCCTAAAGAATTTCAAGGATTTTTAAAGAATTTCAAATGAATTCAGAGGAGTTTCAAGAGTTTAAAGTAATCCAACAATTTTGTTAAGTTTTTCAAGAGATTTGAGAAAATTTGATGAGATTTCAAGTGATTTTAGAGTTTTTAAGGAATTGGAAAAAAAATTCAAAATAGTTTCAGGATTTTCAATTATTTAAAATTATATTTAAATATTGTAAGGGATTTAAAATAATAATAAATAGTTTTGAAGTCTCTTTTGAAAGAATATTTCTAAATTCTAGTAGATTTCGAGAAATTTAACGTATTTTTAAAAATCTAAAACCATTTTTTGTTTCCAAGGTACTTGAAAATCTTGAAACAAATTTGAATTTTTTTTAATTCCTTAAAATCACTTGAAATATTTTTTATAATATCATTTAAAAACCCTTGAAATAAATTTAAAAATATTTAAATTACTTTAAAATCTTGAAAATGCCCTGAATTCTTTTGAAAGTCTTTAAAAGTTCTTCGAAATCACATGAAACATATTTAAATTGCTTTTAATCACTTTTTTTAAATCCTTTTAAATTCTCTAAAAAGACTTAAACTTTCTTGAAATCCTCTTAAATTCCTTAAAATCACTTGAAATATTTTTTAAATCCTTTAAAATTCCTTAATATCATTTAAAAACACTTAAAATACATACCAAATAAATTTTATAAGTTACTCTAAAATTAAAAGTACTTGATTCGATATAATTACTACCTCTTTTTATGATAGAATTTTTTTCAGAAAATTAACTATAGTTAACTAATCAAATATATTGCAAATAATGAATCCAGAACAGTTGTTGGCCAGTTTTCCCTGGGGTATTTAACAGTGAGAACGTGACGCGCCTTATGGGGTTCTTTACAGTTTTCCATATCAGGACCACATTAGAACTAGGGAAGCCTGACCAGGACCCCATTTCTCGGAACGCCTTTAAATTCCTTAAAATCACTTGAAATCTTTAATATCATTTAAAAACCCCTAAACATACTAAAAAATTTTTTTAAATTATTCTAAAATCTTGAAACTCCCATTCGATGTGATTACTACCTCTTTTTTATACTGGGATTTTTCTCAGAAAATTAACTAATTATCTAATCAAATAATGAATTCAGAATAGGTTTTTAATCCTAATGGGTTATTTACCAGTGAGAGCGTGACGCAACTTGTGGGGTCCTTTCTAGTTTTCCACATCAAGACTACATTAAAACTAGGGAAAGCTGGCCAGGACCCCATTAGGACCCCATCAAAATTTCTGCACGTGTTACTATTAATGCGATTATCAAGTTTTAAAATCTTGTTTAAAAAAAGAGGAAGACGCCCGAGATGTTTCCGCTTAGTCTGATCTCACGAATTAGAATTGATTAATTAGCACTTTTAATGTCACGCTTCGATACGCCCGTGATACGATGGCTATTTAAATTCTAAGTGGATTGAGACCTTTGTACTCTTCGAAAAATGCCCCTAATGTCCGAATAATTAGTAAAGTAGGACGGTTCTCAAAGAGGATCTAAAAGGTTTAAATTTCTTACCTCCAATTTAAATATGTAAAACTTCACTGTCGTCCGGACATATTCCAAATAAAGAAAAGATTGAGATTCCCAGGAAAAAATCTACGAAAACTCAATGAGCTAGAAACTTTTGATTTGTCATTTGATATATCTTAGATCAGATAAGATTAATCAACGATCTCGGTTTCAGCTTCTTAGAAATAAAACAAACTATTTTCTTTACGACTTTGGTTGATTTACATCCTATAATCCTCATAACTTTTTTTCCATTTTTTTCCAGTGATTCAAGTCTTAGAATAGAAAATCTTTTTTTGTTATTATTAATATCTGTTTAAAAAAAATTAAGTTCAATAGCTTTTTACTATTTGAAATAAAATAGTATTAAAACTTCTAAATTTAGATTGAATATCAGTTGAATTTAGAGCCAGCGTATTTAGGAATAATTTTGTGGTGTGCATCGTAAGTACTTTGTTGTTTCTAGCCCTTCCGTGTCTGGTTCTCAAAGTTAATGAATATTAAACTTAGATGCTCGAGGGTCGCAACTTCATGCCCAATTAATCAGCTATTCGTTCAAGGCTATAGACCGGGTAATTAATTAGCTTTAAATATATAATTAAAACCAACCTATTGCGTAACAGTAAGAAGGGATTGAATTTTAAATACGATTCTGCTGTAGCTAATGAAATAAATAGTGTCTACTTATCACATCGTTTTCTAATCTATAGTTTTCTAGATATATTCTAGTCGAAAAAAAACTATTAAAATAAATATGCAAAATAAATCTTGGTTATTTTAAAATCTTCGAATGCACATAAAAATCATTACAAAATTCTTGATAATATTTTAATTCTTTATATAAATTATTGTATGGAAAATTTTATATAAAGTGGTCTCTAAACTGAAATGGTATTACAAAAAAATTCTATTTTCTCAAATCTATTTTTTGAGCGGATGACTAATAAACTCGAATGATTTCGCCTAAAGGCCAAAACGAGATTCAATCCACTACCGTGTGAATATTTTATTGATTGAATTGAATTCCGTTAAAGTATGAAATAATGTGGTAGTTTGAAGTGGAATCGAGAAGAGAAGAGAAGAGAAGAAAAGTCACTTCATAATCAATGTTCGTAATCCGGTTTTTTGTGGTTGAATCGGCAGTAGCCTTGCTTTCGTTGTACCAATGTAACACAACCTGTTGATAGGATCAGCCGCCTAGCCAGGCTCTTCTTGGCAGGATCTCCCTTCTTTGATTCCCCTTCCCCTTCCACTCTTATCAGTGGAGGTTATCGGCGTGGGTTTTCAAAGGCTATCTGGGGAGGCGTCTGGCTCTTCTGGAGAGACTCAACGGCTACAGCTGAGCCGATGCAATGGACCAGACTGCGAGGTTCCTACCGCACATTCACCTCCATACTGACGTCACGCATACGACCGACATCGCGACTCCATTACCATTACGTTAGTCTCAAGTCGCTCGTTTCATGAAAAATTATCTGAAAAAATAAAAAAGTTTTACTTCCTTGAGACAAATAATCGCAGGGGTTAGAAACTAAGAAAGAAAAAATAAATTAAAGTAGTCTGATTTAGTACAAAAAGTAGTCCAAGTCTAAAGGGAGGTGCAGATTCAATATGCTTACAAAATACTTTCGAGTCATGAAAAATTATATTCACTCTCTCTTTCACTCTTATGATTTTCTGTTTTCTACGTTTCGTTTTCTGCTAATTTCTTTCTATCAACTTTCCATGAGACAGAAATTTCGAAGAAACAAACAGCACGTTTTTTTTATCATGTGGTTTTGTATATTAGATGCAATTTAAACTTAATTTAAATGCATTAAATTTTGAAAAAGAGTCGAGGGATTTCAAATATTTCAAACTTCAAAGTGTTTCGATAATTTGCACAATTTTCACTGGCTTTCCAAGATTTTAAACGATTTCCTGCAACTTTACCGAATTTCAAAATATTTCACATGGAATCAAGATTTGCAGAGATTTCAAAAAGGGATTTAATAGATATTCATAAACTAAAAGAGAAACCTCCAAAATTTTCCAACATTTCATCATCATTGTCAAAACTGTCGCCTTTTTTCCCCTCTATATAATAATCTATGAAAAAATATCTGTTTCACAAAATGAAAAATGTTTACGAAATTTTAACAAAATAGAATGTAACTTTTGGACAGGACACAATTTTTAACAGATTTCGTATAAATTTTTCGAAAAGTGGATCAGACTTATGAATTTTCTATCCCGCCCAAGTACACACTTTGCATCCATCAAACACTATCTATTTTTATCTTTCTGTGTGTCCGTCGCTTTCACTAGGCTCTATCTTGTCCTATCAACAAGAATATTCTTGTTGAATATGATATTGATAGAAAGATAAAAATTGAAATGGATGGACTTGCTAATATAGTTCAAGAGAGCTGGAAAAGGATTCAAATTATTACACAAAGATAGATGTGGATAGAAAGTTATGGATTGAAAAGGATAGGCATCTACTTGATTGTAAAAAGGATAGAAAAGGATTGAGATAATTAGATTAAGGATAGACGTGGTTAGAAAATTAGAGATTGAAATGGATAGACTTGGTAATATTCTTCAAGTGAGATAGAAAAGAATTGAAATTATTATAAAATAAGGATAGATATGGATAAAATGGTATAGATTGAAAAGGATAGAGATGATTCGATAAAGGATAGACATGGATAGGAAGGTATGGATTGATAAGGATGGGCTCTCTAGTAGATTCTAAAAAGAATAAAAAAGGATAAAAATGAGTAGGTTAAGGATAGATATGAATAGAAAGGTAAGGATTGAAATTGATAGACTTGCTAAGGATATAGATGGAAAATTGAAATGGAAAATAGAAAATGGAAAATATATGGATATAGACTTGTTCAAGAGAGATAGAAAAGGATAAAAATTATATTCTAATATATTATAAAAAGGATACAAAAGAATAGAGATGATTCGATAAAGGATAGAGATGGATAGGAAGGTATGGATTGATAAGGATGGCTTCCTAGTAGATTGCAGAAAAGATATAAAAGGATAGAGATTAATTAAGGATAGATATGGATAGGAAAGTAGGTATTAAAAAAGATAGGCGAAGCAGTGGATTACAAAAGGGATAGAAAAAGATTGATTTGGATAGTCGATAGAAAAGGATTGAAATAATTCAAGAAGGATAAACATGGATAGAAAAGTGAATATTGAAATGGATAGACTTGGTCACATACTTTAACAGAGATAGAAAAAGATTGAAATGATTATACAAAGATATATATGGATAGCATGATAGAGATTGAAAAGGATAGTGGTATTAAATTGTAAAAGAGATAGGTAAGGATTCGAATGATTAGACAAAGGATAGACGTGGAAAGAAAGGAATGGATTGAAAAGGATGGGCTTTCTAGTAGATTTTAAAAAGGATAGAAAGGGATATAGATGATTAAATTAAGGATTGACATGGATAGAAAGGTATAGATTGAAATGGATAGAATTGGTAATATACTTCAAGAGAGATAGAAAAGGATTGATTTTATTATAGAAGGATAGATATCAATAAAATTATATGAATTGAAAAGGACAGGCTTTCTAATATATTGTTAAAAGGATAGAAAAGGATAAAGATGATTAGATTAACGATAGATATGGATTTGATTGAAACATATTGATTTGGATCGCGAAGAATAAGGAAAGATTAGTGTGGATAAGTGGAGGATAGGAAATTATTTGC
>JAUESI010000028.1:3343327-3379753 GCA_032275145.1 Synergus laeviventris | reverse complement strand
AACTGAATAGGAAGGTATGGGTGGAACAGGATAGGCTTCCTAGTAGATTTTAAAAAGGATACAAAAGTAGGTATTAAAAAAGATATCCGCAACAGTTTATTGCAAAAGGGATAGAAAAAGAGCGACTTGGATAGGCGAAGAATAAGAGAAAATTGGCGTGGATATGTGGAGGATAGGAAATGATTCGCACAGATAAACGAAGGATACAGAAAGATAGAAAAGCGGAGGTTCAAAAGGAAATAGATTATTGCAGATTAAAAGAGGTAGAAGTAAATTGGAATGGATTGGGAAGGATATCATTCGGATAAATTTTTTCTTTCCATTTCAATCCTGAAGATTGAAAAAGATTCAAATGAATAGACTTCCTATCTTTTTACTTACAACAGGGTGGCTAAAAAAACTATCAATTTCTTAAAAACAAAATTATCCGTTTCTTGGAATACTCGAAATAGAACATTCCTTAAACACAGAAACGAAAAAGTGAACTGCTAGTTGACGAAAGAGTCTAAAAAAGTTTTAAAATTTTTCACAAAGTGCTTTATGCTTACAGGGTTCAGTTCTTGTCCACGAATTTCTCGGTTGTTTAGTGATAATAGTGTGAATCCACATTTTGGAAATTAAAGGTATAAAGAACTATAAATGTACAGTAAATGGCGTTTTGTGAAAAATTCTAAATAAAACACTATTTTTTATTTAAGTACAATATTATTTATATTATCATAAATAATAATGACTATATAAACGTAACCTAGAACTTTTATTAAAACTAATAAGGACTGATTAAATTTGGTAACATTTTTGGTATAAAATTTAAGAAAATAAATCCATACATATTCCATAAAATTTTAAAGAACGAATGTAGACATTTTTAAAGAATTATTAGAAACAGTAAATTAAGCTTTTTCTATGAAATTTAAATCGTAAATACAAGAAGCGTAAAAATTGGATGTACGCATCCTCAACGAACCATGGCCCTTTGATCCATGTATCCATATTCTTTATTATTGGATAAACGTCACTGTCGTCGACTTTCTCAACAGGAAAATGAACATCGCACGATACATCTTCAATACATCTTCTTCCAATAGCCATTCCGCATCTTCACCTCCGGTTTAAGTATTTTTTATTATGCAGATTTTTCCTATTGAGTGTGAATACCACTAATAATGAGTACCAACAGCAAAAGTGGTAAGTTACGCTAAACACCTCTGGATGGCGCCAATAAATATAATTTTAATGTTGCAGGACTTGGGGTTGCGGTAAAATTTAAAATTAATATTTTTAAACGATGCGAAATCTTACGTAAGATATTAGTTAACCCCCCCCCCCACCCTTTGTTATTCGATTTGGCTAAAACTTTCACATTTTGAGGAAAATATTTTTTTCTAAATACTATTATTAAAAAATAGCGATATTCCAGATTCAAATTTCACATACATTATTCGTCAATTTATCTCATATTTTAACAAAATTACATATCAAACTTTACAAAGCTAAATCTTCCAAATTCTGACAAGTTTTATAGATCGGACCAAAAGTTATATTCCAGTTTATTAAAATTTCACAAACTTTATCTAGTTTTTGAAATTTTTTCCGAGTATACAATTGAAATTTTTGACCATAACAAGTTTATTTTATTATCAATTTTACTTTTTCTTCGCTACAAGCAAGTATCTGCAACATTAAATAATATGTGTTTCAGATTAAATAATAACATTGACATAGTGGGAAGGGATTTTTAGAGACAAAATTATGGATTTTCTCTTATGAATGGCACCCCGTTTACCACCCCCACCACTTCTCGATATACCCACAGGTCTGGAGTAATCACCTTGACAATCTCTACAAGCCCGGCCTGACATAGTGAATATATATAAAATCATGGGAGTTGGAGTGACCGACTATTAGTCCTCCAGATTCGCGAGCCCGGACGGTACGCGCGCTTTCGATTAATCCTCAATTCAAATCAAATCAACACTCGAGGTTCGAAAATCGCCGGTGCCGGTCCGTCTAGCTGCCCGCGTCGAATTGCCAATCAAAGTGAACCTAAAGCCAACAATTACTATTTTTCCTTTTCTACCAGTTTTACTTTTTTTTTTGAAAATGTCGACTTTTGGCTTTTACTTGGCTATTGCCTCATTCAACATTTTCTTCCCAAGAGATGTGTTGGCCTGTCTGGGAAAAACGATGCTGCGTAAGCGATTTTCTCATTTTATACCTATTTCAATATTTAAATACATAATACACCAACAACATAAACCAATTATATTTAAAGATATTTTTTTAATTAGATAATTCTAAAGTGAAACTTATAGTGTAAATATAATTGGGACAGTAATGTAAAACAATAAGAAGTTGTTTTATTTATTAATTTTGAGAAAGATAAGAATAAAAATTTAATTTTCGATAAATCATTTACATGATTTTATTTTTTTAAGTTAATTAATTAGTACCCCTTGGTGAATTTAAAAACTGAGATTACTTTTGCCCAAAGGAGGAAGAAAAAAAATTAGTCTATTACATTTCATGGACACTCATTAATCAGCAGCCTCACCTATTCATCAATTCATCAAAGTCCATTGAAAAAAAAACTGGTGAACGCATGACCGGTTCATACTCAATTTCGATCGTATGACTGAAAACGTCAATTTCTTTATGCACCGGAAATGAAGAGGGCTTGGTCTACACGTAACTTGCTTTTGGATTAGCATTCCTCGTTTTCTCGTTCCATTAGCTTTCGTGGGAAAATTCTATATGAATAGATATTTTAGGTTTCAATGTTAAACTAATTGGAAGGAAACACTACATCGATCACTATAAATAAAAAATAAAGCTTAATTTGAAAATTTCTTCACTAATATATATTTGTATTAATTATCATTAAACATTTATTAAACCATGAAACTCGAATTTGGAATTTTTAATTTTAAGTTACTGAAACTTCAACGCTTTAATATTCAGGACTTTTCGAAATAAAAATACTAATAAAATATTAATTCATCATCAAATATTTGCTTCGTCTAAACGTAGTTTGTCAATTGGGATTTGCATTCTAGAGTTTCATTAGGGTTGAAAATCAGACCAGTTTCCCAGTAAACCCAGCTTTGTGTGTTCAAACATCTGGTCAGGAGGAGAAAGCGATATTTACTGCAGCAAAATTATTCAGTGGCTGTTGCTCCCTTTGGCGTAATCGGATTCAACAATGTTGCAGATTCAAATCTCACAACGCTTGAAAGTGACCTACAACATAATTGAATTCAAAAGATCAAAAATATAAATATCAATTTAAAATAGAAATTCAATTTAATATTTTAATATTTATAACAATTGAGTGTCAATTTTTTAAGTCTTTCGAATTTTAATTTTAAAGACTGATATTTGTAGAGACTTTGTTTGCAAAAATTTGTAGGTTTTTGTAGCTTTTGAGATAATTGGTAAAAAGTGAATTTTTTTAAAAAGAAAATTTCCAATCTTTTTCAACTTCAACTCGCGCTAATTCAACCAATTTTCATAATTTGTCCATTTTATCAATACTAAAGTATGTGCTTAAGTCTTCTGCAACTATCCAAGAAAGAAAAACGAAAATATTGTAATAAACAAAATAGTTGGTAATTTTTTTTTGAGATATTCCCAAAATCATGAATTTTAACCTTCGAGCGCTTCGTTTAGCGAGCGAATTTTAAGCTACGGAAAACTTCCAGGGAGAAAGTTGTTCATTAAGGTTCAAAGAAGTTTTCTGGAAAGTTTTAGCTCAATTGGATGAATGGTTAAAAAATTATGAATGTTTTAAAATCCAAGCGGCAATCTTGACGCTGCGCATCCTTTTTTCCTCTTGCAAAAATTTGTAGGTTATGTAGTTTTTGCAATAATTGGTAAAAAGGGGATTTTTTGAAAACGAAAATTTCCTATCTTTTTTCACTTCAAGTCGCGCTAATTTAGTCAATTTCCAGAATTTTTCGATTTTATCAATACTGAGGTACGTGTTTAAGTTTTTTGAAACTACCTAAAAAATAAAAACAACAATATTTGAATAAACAAAATAGTTGTTAATTTTTTTTTTCAGAGATTGCCAACATCATGGATTTTAACCTTCAAGCGCTTCGTTTAGCGAGTGAATTTTAAGCCATGGAAAATTTCCAGTGAGAAAGTTGTTCATTAAGGTTCAAAGAAGTTTTCTGAAAAGTTTTAGCTCAATTGGATGAATAGTTAAAAAATTATGAATGTTTTAAAATCCAAGCGGCAATCTTGACGCTGCTCTATCCCACTTAACCTTGATGTCACGTGTTGAGGGCACCGTCTAGATTGCCGCTTGGATTTAAAACATTCATAATTTTTTAACCATTGATCCAATTGAGCTAAAATGTTCCAGAAAACTTCTTTGAACCTTAACGAACAACTTTCTCACTGGAAGTTTTACGTAGCTTAAAATTCGCTCGCTAAACGAAGCGCTTGTATATTGAGGTTCATGATCTTCGCAATCTCTCAAAAAAAAATTAACAACTATGTTGTGCATTACAATATTTTCGTTTTTATTTTTTAGGTAGTTTCAAAAAACTTAAACACGTACCTCAGTATTGATAAAAATCGAAAAATTCTGAAAATTTGCTAAATTAGCGCGAGTTGAAGTGAAAAAAGATTTTGGAATTTTTCGTTTTCAAAAAATCTACTTTTTACCAATTATCTCAGAAACTACATAACCTAAATTAGCGCGAGTTGAAATGAAAAAAGATTGGAATTTTTCGTTTTCAAAAAATCTACTTTTTATCAATTATCGCAAAAACTACAAAACCTAAAAATATTTGTAACAGGAAAAAGAAATGCGCCTTGAAAGTCTCTAAAAATATCAGTCTTTAAAATTAAAATTCGAAATATTTTTAAGTTGACACTCATAAGCTTAAATTTTAAGAAAGCAGCTTCTATTTAATCATTTTAAATCTTCACCTTTCTGGATCGAAACTAACAAATTTAATTCTACACTGCCTACTGAATTTTACAGATACAATCAATTTCCCCCTGAGGTGTTCGGTGTCAAATTTAAAAAATTCTTTCTTATTTTCTTTCACCTGTAGGAGCTGGAGGATTAACATGCCAAGACAAGCAGACCATTATGGACGAGCACAATCGGCTACGACAGTTGGTGGCATTGGGACAAATTCATGGCCAGCCTGGGGCAGCCAACATGATGGAGATGGTAAGCTCCTCGATTTCCTTCCTTTTTGACTTTTTGACAGTCTGACTCACCGATCTGGTTCTGTAGAAAAATTACAGCCTCTAATTGGAAGCCTTTCCTTGAAACTCATTCAAAAAAAACTTGTCGATATTTATAGATAATTAAGAGACACCTGAGAGCTCGTATCATTATAATAAAAGGAACTAGGCTAATTAATATGAATATAATTAATTCATTTTTTGTGCTCTATCTATTTGACGTCTTTTTCATTGGATTAAAAAACAGGTCAACGAATTTACAATTCCTTAATTCATTTCTCATGCTCTAATTTATTGCAGGTTTGGGACGACGAATTAGCAGCAGCTGCACAAAAATGGGCTGATAGTTGTGCCACTACTCATGACACCTCCAGGGATGTTCGTAAGTCTCAGCATTTTTAATATTTTTATTAATTTTTATTTTAGGAATGGAATCTGCTTTCTTATAAATACTTTCTTATAAAAAATGGTATATAACCAAACTAATCGAAGATTAATTTGCAGGCAGATTTGCAGTGGGACAAAATATTGCAAGAACTTGGACATCTAGACCTCCAGGACCCTATGACTCTGAACCAAATTGGAGGCGAAGAATTACCAGCTGGTTTAACGAAGTGCAACATTATCAGGCTGGTTTCAGTCGCTCGACGGGCCATTACACCCAGGTACCTTATACCTTATATACATTAAAGTCCTATACCTTATTCTGCCTTTTTCTCTTTTTTGTTCATCCTCAAAGGCGTTGAAAAAGTGTTTTAATTTGATTGAAATTTTCAGCTTGTATGGAGTGACACTTTCCTCGTTGGCTGTGGATATTCTTTTTACTACGACCCGGCTCGAGGATACACCAAAAATTATGTCTGCAATTATGGGCCAAGGTGGGTAACAAATTTCCGAAAATCACTTTACCAAACGCGATTGACGTTCAATTTAATCATCATTAAATTTCGGACTCTTCATTTGTACAATAATGACTTCATTGTCTCTCTGATTTCACGCTTTTCACACCCGAACAATATATCAATTGCAAATTTATATGTTTATCAGATATAATACTCACTTTATGAATTAAATGATCAATAAAATTAATGTAATTTTCATCTTTCTGCAGTGGCAATGTGCTGGGGTACCAACCTTATCAATCCGGACAACCTGCTTGTAATAATTACGGAATGTCTTATTCCAACAGATATTCTGGTCTGTGCTGTAAGTTCATCTTTAATTTCTTTTTAAATAATTTACTACTGAAAGAGTTCTAAAAAATTGCACTTGAATTAACAGAGGGAATAAAGTTTTCAATTTTCAATAGGAAAATTTGACAAATGATTATAAATAGACGAGAATAGTTCGATTAGCATGAAACGATTGGCCCTGAAAATCACAGGGCAGAAAGTGTTAATGAGCTGTGGACTTCCGAATATTAAGTACCAATCGAGGTCCACTTTGTCACGGCTTTAAATCTCCACCGATCGTTTCCTGGAACCGATGGCGAGAAAGGAGAACCGGTTTTCCCTCCATACTAAATTACATATTTGATTGAGATCTTTCAATTCTCATGAATTTTTGAAATTCTCCTTGAAACTCGTTGTTGCCATCTCTCTTTTATATACTCGTAATAATTTACAATAAAAAAAAATCCTCGAGGAAGCGGAAATTTCGAACGGTAAAAGATGATTTGTCAGTCAATGTTCAAGAATTTTATGCTCGTTTCGCGAAATTTATTGACGTGAAGAAGATAGAAAAAGTGACTTGTGCACAATTTAGGAAATATGAATGAAATTTAAAAAAAATTTAAAGCCCACGCTTCTAATTTTATGTTTGAACTTTATAGTCCGAATTTTGTTATATTACTGAATATTTGAATCTTTTTTTATTATTTGACCTAGAAACTAAATGTTTAGAATAAATAGAAATAATTTTTTTTTTAATTCCAGCTCATGGATCTTACTACCATCTGGGAGCTTATTGTGCTTATGGTTAAAAAAATAACACCTTACCCAAGAAATCGGCCGGAAATGTCGGTTGGAAAGATGGAAAGGTTCAAGATCAAAGCAGATTTCGTTAAGATGAGGCGAGAAAGAAAATTATTACTTTCACTGCGACGCGTCAGTTCTTTGCGTCTCAATCTTATTTCGTAAGGATCAAGATCTAGTAGCACAGCTGAGAGAGTCTAAAATTATAAAAACAAAAAATGCAGGAGAAAACCTTTTTAGAGATTTTAGAAATGGTCTAAATTGAGATCGGATATAAAAATCAGTTTTCGCACAGACATGAATGTGGAAAATATTTTATTATTTAAGAATTTAGTTCTAATAGCACAAGGTTTTTCATTCAAATTTTACAATTGCACAATCCTGCGATTTAGTAAATTCCACTTGAATAAGATTAACGTAGAAGAAATTGAGGAAATTGAGGAAAATTTGTATTTTGTAATGAAGATCCCGTGCAGATATTGCCCCATTTAGCCCTATTTAAAATGGGGTTCTGACGAGGCCCTGGTTTTTTGAAATCTGTTTAAATCTTTAATTATTAAAAATTATTAAAAAATGAAACCATAACATGTAAATTACGATTATATTTTTTCATAATTTTTAATAACTGAAAATAAAGAGATTTCAAAAGACTACAAGAGGTTTTAAGTGATCTCAAAGAATTCCAAAATATTACAAAGGTTTCAAAGGATTTCGACAAATTTCAGTAGATTTTAAGATATCTAACATATTTTACAGAATAAAAAAACATTTCTTGTTTTGCAAATTACTTCAAAATCTTTAAACTTTTTTTGAGATTTTGAAATTCCTTAAAATCACTGTAAATCTTTTTAAAATCCATTAAAATTAATAATATCATTGAAAATCTCTTGAAATATTTAAAAAAAAATTGAATATTACTTTAAAATCATAAAATTCCCCTAAAGTCTTTTGAAAATCTTTAATAGTACCTCTTTTTTAAATTCGAATTTTTTTTTTAAATTAACTAGTTAAGTAATAAAATAATACAAATAATTAATCCAAGAATAGTTTTATAAATTTGATGGGGTATTGACCAGTTTGCCCTACACTTGGGTATTTACTAGTGAAACCGTGATGCGCCTTGGCAAACTGGTCAGGGCCCGGCCAGAACCCCATCCAAATTTCTGCACGGGAGACGGTTATATTTATATATTTAAAAATGAACTTTTTTTTATATTGTTGACAACTAGAGATTTAAAGCAATTTCAAAAGATTTCAAGAGTTTTTAAATCCTTTCACATGTTTTGATAACTCTGCAATTTCTGGAAAATTCTCTTAAAATTATTTTTAAAATCTTGATATCTTTGAAATATTTTTAAATTTCTTAAAATTCTTTAAAGTACTGTAAAAATTATATTACTCTAAAATCTTGAAACTCCCGTGAAGTATTTTGAAATCCTTTAAAAGATGTCTTAAAAACCAATATATTTATTACCTCTTTTTTTATAATAGGATTTTTGTTTTCAGAAAATTAACTATTTAAGTAATCAAATATTGCAAATAATGAGTCTAGAATAGTTTTTTTAATTTTGATGGGATATTGACCAGTTTTCACAACGTGGTATATTTACCAGTGACAGCGTGTCGCGCCTTGTGGGGTCCTTTTCAGTTTTCCAAATCAGGACCACATCAGAATCCGATCAAAATTTCTGCATGTGATATTGTTTCTTGTAAAATGATGAGTTGAGGAATATTGATAAAATTTTTGTAAAATGGGAAATTTGATATGCAGATGGAAAAATTGTAGGAATGGACGGACATTACAAGAAAAGTTACAAGACAAAAATTATGGAATCAATTGTATTGGAATTAAGTTTTGTAGGATTCTATTTATAAAAATCAGAGTTTTTGAGGAAAAGATGAAATCGTGTGCACAATATTGTCAGTTATGTAAACGACCATAATTAGCTGGATGAATGAGTTGAACAAACTTTTTGGTGAAAGAGCATCGTATGTTCGTGGGATGTCATCGTTCTACGAGTGAATCCACTTTAATTTTATTTCGGTCCCCCGTAAACAAGTTTCGTTAAAATTGATTGGAAGTATCTTCTTCCCACGTGTTCACAACAAACGCTTCTAGTCGGTAGTTTTTAATATTCTTTTGCAATTTTCATTAAAATTGACAATTTCCATTTTGAAAAATTTTCTTTAGCTTATAAAAAATGTTCTCATTTTATAGATAGAGGAAAATTGTCAGGAAAGATTGAAAATTGTAGAAGCTCAATTTTGCGTTACTCTCTCAACTTCAAACAATTGTTTGAGATTAACGCAATTTTGATTCAGATAATTTAAGTAGATTAGATTTGTGACACGATGCACTATCTTCGTTTTTAGATAATCAGAAAAAATTCAAGAAGTGCTAGATGATTCTATAAACAGTCTGTTTATTCTTAAGCTTATTTATTTCGACAAAGTTGAATACTGTTTAAAAAAATTGTTAAATTGAATGAAAATTAGCGTGAAAATGTTGTCTCACTTGAAAATGTGTAATTTTCTACTCGCTGATTAAAATAATTTTATTTACGAACTGGAGTACTTTTCTTTATTATAATTTCTCGCCTTTGATGTCAGTTGATAATAAAATAATAAAATTACTATAAAATGATAATAAAATTCGCAGTGTTCAGTTATCATTTGATAAAAGCTAGAAAATTGATTCGATATTGATCCATTCAATTAAATAAAACATTTGAGAGAAAAGAAATAATGTCAGTCGACGAAATGTGCTTCTTCATCCACTTTACTTTTATCTTTTAATAAAGATAGTTTATCAATTATCTTTGAGAAAATGATATGTAAAATTTATATATTCATTTTTCTCTTGAAAGAATGTTTTATTTTCATGGTTGAAGGATCCGCTTCTTGTGCAAAAATGAAAGTATTAGGTAAATAATTTTTTGGAAAATATTTCAAGTATTGAAAATACTTAATATTGGTTTAGTATTGAAATTAAATTTTTTCCCACGCATTTTAATTTGATTGGGATTCTAATTATCGTCAAAATTCCAGAATTTCTCGTATTCATCTACATTATGCAAATACAGTTGTATGATTTTACTCTACGATGTTATTTCGTAAATTTGTCCGCTTAATGTCTACATGAATATGCGAAAACATTAAAGAGTTGATAATATATGAATGTGGTAAATATTCCAAGATAATTATGCTTAAATAATTCAGAGTAAAATCTAGGCGCCGTGCGATATTTTTAATTCCTTCATCTTCAATTATGGTTTCTTGATAAAAAGAACTAAAAAAGCTGCTTTCGGATAATTCCATTTCATTAATTATAGCCGTCGGTCAAAATCGACAATTTGAGTGTTAATTTTGAGTTCAACTCTGAAATCGAAAGCAGGTACAGTTAGTTTTTATTTTTTTATTTTCCTGACATACCTATTTTATCTTTAAAAAAAGGAAGATACATTTTTATTTTATAGACAAATATTGCTTTATTTGTCAGTTACAACAATTTGCAAAATCATTTACGAACACAATTTTTATTGGATATTTTTTTTATTATGATCAATAAAATTAAAAATCAATTACAATAAAAAAATTTAAATAAATTCCAACAAAGAGTAAAATTTATTCGTTTTTTTTTTATCTTGTTGAAAAAAAAATCAATTTACAAGAATTTGCCTAATGGATACAATTTTGATGAAATTTTTCTGACCAATAATTGTAGATGAATTATTAATAGTTATTAACATTTTTTTATTATAAAAAAATCATTATACAAACATATGCGAATTTATAAATGTACTACAATGATCAGACCATCTTTTATAATATACAATTTTTTATGACGAATTATCAATAATTTAGAAACAAAATATAAATAATTAGAAAGTGTGTTTTTATGATCTCTCTTTTTTCTAAAGAAAGTGGTGAATTGAATTGCGAAGAAATAATGGAAATTCTTAATGTACATAACGAAATCAGGCAGACCATTGCAGAAGGATTGGTTAAAAATCAACCAAAAGCTTCAAATATGCGAGAAATGGTATATTACTTTTTTTTCTAAATTTTTAACAGTTTCCTTATAAAAACAGAATTATTATTAGTTATTAAATCATCTAAGGACTTCTAAAAAATTTTATTTTAATTATGATACTGAATTTTTTTAATTCAAAAACAGTATTGGGACGAGGAATTAGCCAGTGATGCTCAAAAGTGGGCCAACAAATGTACTTTTGAACACAGTAACAAAAAAGAGAGAGAAGTTGGTATGTTTAATTTTTTTATAGAAATAATACAAGTACTCATTTTCTTTTAAAAAGGAAATTAAAATGAGTAAATTAATTGCATTTTATTAGCAAGATTTAAAGTTGGTGAAAATATCGCACAAATAAAGACCAAAAGAAATTCATCAGTAGAAAAAGAATTCGAGAAACAAATAAATAAATGGTTTAATGAGCACGAGAATTTCAATTTTGGGCCAATTAAAAAGAACATTGCGCTTCAAAATACGGGTCACTACACTCAGGTAGAATAAATGTAATGATGACAAAAAATAATTCAATTTAAATTTAAAATCAAATTTTTATTTAGATTGCATGGGCAAATAGTTATATGATTGGATGTGGATATTCCCGTTTTAGGAACCAAAAAGGTCTTATCCACAAATTATACGTTTGCCACTATGGACCCACGTAAGTTAAAAAAATTATTTGACACTTAGCTTCAAATAAAAAGTTCTAATTTCAATTAATTTTAGGGGAAACGAAGTGAACAAGACTCCATACAAAATTGGAGGTAAAAAATGTCCCAAAAGTTTGGTGTCTTCGAAACAATATCCAAACCTCTGCAGTAAATATACCATAAATATTCTGTTATCCCCTGAAATCGAAATTTTGTATTCTATTTTCTAAAAAAAGAATAATTTTTCTATAGGTTTGAAGAATGGTCCAACTAATGTTTGTGAAAAGAAAAAATTGAACAAATCCAACTCGAAAAAATTAAAGAATTTATCAGCCACTCGAAGATTTTTACAAACCGCAACTTCTGATTCCGCAGAAGTTAATGAAAATAAGTCTGAGAAAAGCGATTCGAAGATTAACATAATACTCATTTTCATAAATAAATTTATAAATTAAACCTAACTTTTAAAATAACAAAAATATATTTTTCGATGAAATAATATTTTATTCTTGTTTAAAAATATATGCAGAGGAACTTAAATAATTTTCACAATTATGTTCCTTTTGACTTACAGGGAGGTCTCATAACATGTATGATTATTTTACTATCCACAGTAAATAAGCTCAAAATTCAAAATTTATAGTTCATAATTCATAAATTAACAAACAGTTCATCGCGGCTGAACGCCACTCGTAAGAATTGAATTGGAAATATCTACTAGTGCCGATATTAATCACAGATTATGTAAAATCTATTGTTATAAAATTTCCAACTTCAAAACATCTCCTTCCGTTGTTAAAAATCCACAGGGAATACAATTATACCTTCATGTTCCTAGAGAAATCAATTCTCGGAACTTGATAAATACATTTATAAATTCGAAGATAACATTTTTTATTTCATTATCTAGTCTAGAACACTTGGAACTTTTACGACTCGAATCGTTTTTTCGAGTGGATATGAGTCGGTCGATTATGGAAGCGATCTTAATAATTATTGCTCTTAATTAAAACACTAGCTTTAAAATAAGAAGATCAGAGTCGTAAGGGAAAAGATGTCTTCAAACAAAAAAAAAAAATAAATAAAAGTGTTTTAAAACTAGTATCAGAGCTTTAAAACAATATTTTATA
This sequence comes from Synergus laeviventris, assembly GCA_032275145.1. Lineage (NCBI taxonomy): Eukaryota > Metazoa > Arthropoda > Insecta > Hymenoptera > Cynipidae > Synergus > Synergus laeviventris. The sequence continues at coordinate 3,366,762 of JAUESI010000028.1, read as the reverse complement.
AATAAATTCAACATTCTGATCACATAAAAAAAAGTTGAATAAACAATTAATCACGACTCTGAAACTTCGATTTGTGCACTTCTCATAGATCTATAAGAAAATAAAGTCTTAACTTGAGACATGAAATTTTAACAACATCAATAACAAAGGTCATTGAATATTTTTTCTCGACCATAAAAAAAATCCTTGAACTTCTTTCTCTCAAGACCAATTTTTTAGTTAACGTATAATACATTTATGTGAGTAATGTGCACATTTTATATTACCCGTGTTCACTATTCATATTTACAATCAGTGATGAGACTGAACCTGTCAACCTTCTCTAAAATTCAAGTAGCCTGTTCAACTTGAACAATTATTCAAAAGAAAAAATAGATAATTATAAAATATATAATTTCAAACTGTGGGTGGAACGAAAATTCGGACGCAATGATACAAGATTTTTTATTCGATTATCGAACCTTGATGTTTAAGGGATGAAAATCATGGCGAAAGCGTTCATTAAATTGAAAAATTGTTTTTATTCGCGTTTCAGTTTTTTAAATCGAGCTCATATACTTAATCGCAATTATATACATTTTTTCACCACAATTTCATCCCAAAAGTCTGAGACGTGGACGTTTAAACAAAATCTTGATTATCAGAATAAAATATTCAATTTTGAATATTTTAAATGCAGATTTTTAGGTTTATTATGAAATATAAAATGTCCACGTCTATATAATTCGAAAATCACATAATCGACGTTTTCTTTCCACTATGCGAGTCTATGTCATAAAAAACTGCCAAGCCAAAAGATTCAATGTCTATAATAAGCGTATCGATCGTACTAAAATCACAATCTTTTAAGTTCAACTAGACAAAGTGTCCTTGGAGAATATTCCTAAAAACAATTGCAAAAGTCTCTTGCGGTGACAAAAAATCGTAGAAAATCGGTATTTTATGTCACGTGAAATAATTGAGGTTGGCCATTGTTTTCAGGGTGAGTAAGCTCATTGAACTTGGTTCTGTACAAATAGATGATGGTAGGAAATTATTTCTTGGTTCGGAACTAATAATTTTCTTTTTATTTCCTACTTATAGTCTGGAACTTTGGTAAACAAAGGCCAAATTTGGACTCAATACCAGTGAAAATTGGAAGAGCTACTTCGTAGCCACCTATATGATCAGGATTTGTCGACCGGATTTCGTCTGCCATTCCAGTCATAGGAACTTTTAGCTCGGAACCACTCGGTCGTCTGAAATATTAATAAAAAATGTATTAAATTAGAAGATTCTGAAATTATAGATTGTAAAATTTTTAATTAGCAGCTTAATAAAATGTATACTCACGATCCTCCAAAATCAACGACGAAAAGCCTCTGCAGAAGTTCATAAGTGAAGAGGGTGACCCCAAACTGTGGGGATGATCTGAAGACTCGGGCTGTAAAAATAAAATTGATAAATGATAAAAAAAAATTTTTTTAAATACCCATTTTTGTCATTCTTTTTCGAAATAAAGATTTAGAACGAACACCCATCACAAAATATTCAAAGTCACCTTAAATTTACTTTTAATTTTAATTCTCTGAAGCGAATGTCAAAATCAGGAAAAAATTCATTAAAATTTGAAGACTCTGAGACTTTTTTAATTTAACTAACAATCGGGCTAAAATGACTTTAAATATTCAAAACTTCAAATGGTTATTATGATAAATATGCTTTCTGTTGTTGAAGTCGTCACAGACCAGTATTATTATAAAATGAAATGTTACGGATTACGATTTAAGAATGAATTAATTGACAAGATAATTTTTTTCTGATCAATATGATTTAAAACATGAGAAAATATGTAAATGGTATTCACTCAAAACGACAATAAAAGCAAGACTTTTTTTAAATTCTGGAAATATGAATTTAAAAATCGCAACAAAAAATTATTACAGGTATATATAATTAAAAATACAATTTTTTAGATAGAGTAACATATTTGTTAAAAATATAATTATTTATTAGAATTATTTTACAGAAAAAATGAAAACCAGACAGAACGTTCAAGCGATTTACTTACTGACGAGTAAATCACCGGGTCATGTAAAAGGGAAAAGTCGGTCGAAGAATATCACGGGTTAACCCCATGCATGCAATCGACCAAATCAGAATATATTACTAACTGTCTCGGTCGTAAAAAATTAGAAAAACGATCTTCCAAATTCGTAAATTCAATTCGAATTCTTTTAAAATGAGAATTGCTTTTAAATTTTGTATTAGGATATTATAAATTTCGAAAATCGTACCTGTCGCTCCTTTCCAAAAAGCTCTTGCTCCCTCTTCTCTATAAATTTTCCGAGCACAGTCTACAAGTCCATTGTAGGTCGTCTGCCCTTCTCTCGCAACAACCTGAAAATAATTAAACATATAATTATAAAATTCCTTAAGAAATAAATAAATAATTCATTCATATATTTCTAAGTTTCCAAAAATTAAATAATCTTGTTAAATTTGTTGCCCGTCTAATTAATTTCTGAATTTAATAAAATTTAATTAACGCTAATTCAGTTCAATATAGATTTAATTCAAATTTAATTAAAAGAAAAATATCGACCTGCAAACGAGTCTTAATAACGTCAGCAGGGGTGACAAGTGCCGCAGCAGGAACTCCGGCTATCGCGCCAGAAAGAAGCAACGAAAAAGGTGTATTATATCCTCCTTCGTCTGCCATTCTCGATTTTGTGTGGGCGTACATGGGAAAGTAAATAGCACTAAAGGGTACATCTCTCAATAAACAAGCTCTCGCTCCCTGTAAAATTAAAAAAAGATGAAATCAATAACAAGTTTAGGTCATGGCTATCATAATATTCCAAAAGTAATAGGCACTTAACTAAAAATAAAAGTCATTTCTGATCAGATATTATAGATATCAATAAAAAAAATCTTTAAAAATTTGAATAGAATTACTTTGTACAATCCAAAGAGTCCTAATTCTTTAACAACTGTCCAAGCTCTGACTTTTTCGCTCGCAGCAATTTCTCCAGCGACTTGCAATCGAATTTTTACGATCTCAAGAGGATTCGTGAAAACAACTTGGGATGCTCCAGCCTATTACAAACAAAAATACAACATTAATTAATTATTAAATTCATATTACGCACATTGCGTAGTTGAATTAAATTTTTAGAAAATCTTACACAAGCACCAGAGAGAACTTCCCCAGAAAGAGGAAGATTTCCATTTTTATCCATGAATTTATCCCTCATGAAGTCATTAACTGTTAATTTGATCGCCTTCTCTGGAGCAACTCCCATCAACTGTGGCACCAACCCTCGATAAAGTCCGAAGAAACCTTCATGTCTGATTACCTATTAGAAAAAATTTTGGTTTTATATTTTTAAAAAGGCGATATTTTAAAGGAAAGCATTTTTAATTCGAACCTTTTTACAACAGTCGAAACTATTTTTGTACATTAATTCACCGATAAAGGATCCAGCCCTTTGATTCTGCATTCGAGTCTTCACAAGATCGATTGGATATACTGCAGTGGCTCCCACAGCTGAAAATACAATTTTTATGCAATATAGACAGTTTTATTTTTTGAAATAGTCCTTTTTCATTTTAACTTCTATTTTAAAACTATTTTTAAATGCGTTTAAAAGAAGAAATAGATGAATTGATTTGCAAATTTATCTCGCACCTCCACCGATGGATCCGAGCACGAACCTGTAGCTGCTTTCTAGAATTTGCACGAGGACTCCACGTTCTTCAGGACTCTAGAAAATAATTTAATTTAGAATAAAAATTTAAACACTAGTTTTTAAAATTAGAAGATTTAGAGTTGTAAAAAAATTGGAAAGATTTATTTAGAGTTGGGAGGTATCAAATAGAAAGTTTTTATATTCTAAATCTCAAATTGAAAAATTATTTAAAAATTGATCCTTTACACACAAAAAAAATGTTATTTAATTTTTAAATTGACTCACCGATACGGCTTTTATTTCTGCGAGCCTTCTCGTTATGTGCTTGAAATATTGTTCGGGGGTGATCGATATCAAGTCATTATAAACGATCTTCCTGAAAATATAAAGAAAATTCGTAATGAAATATATAAATTTATAAAATCATACAGAAAAGCAGATAGAGTATAAGTAAAGTATATAAGAATAAATTATAGGAAAACTTCTCTGAAAACATTTTTATAAAATACTGAGAAGTAAAACAAAATTCTCCGGAAATTCTAAAACAACAACAATAAAATCTTTCAAAAAACATTGAGCTAATCAAAACATTCCTTCAAAAAAAGCTCGGGGTACAAATTTCTGGAAATGTTTCTGAGAAGATTAAGTAGGGCGGGCTGGAGTGTTATATTATCTATATCTCAGGTCATCATCGCTTTAAAAAAATGCATAAATATAAATTATAGCATCGCCATCAATATTCTCCTAACATAAATTTTAAAATGCAAATACCAACATCGAGAGTAGATGTGAAATAGAGAGAAAAAAGTGTAGAATTAAAGAATTGTGAAATTGTGGTTAAAAGTTTGCATTTAAATAAAGAATATAAAGATATACATAAAATATATGTAAACATATTTTTTGATAGCACGATATATTCTGAATAACAAAAAACGCACCCAAATCGCGTTATCACCTCCGCACCTTCCGCTGATCTGATCCGAGCAGCGTAAATACGTAAGCAAACCTTTTCAGTGGATATTTCCATCGAAAAAATTGAAAAGTTATCTTCTTTGACTATAACGAATAATCTTCAATTCTAATCAACCAAAAATATTAAGATTAAAATTCGATCGAGGATGCTTTTTAATACAGGCTTTCTCCGTTTTATATACCTCAAGATTTTCGAATCGTTACTTTTCTTATTTGTTTAAGGAGCGTACCGAAAAAAAGATTGATTACCCAGTTTTCGCAGAAGCTAATGTTTTTTTCGTTCTTGCCTTTGGACAATTTTTATTTTTGCCTAAATTATTGCGATGACGACACCTTGATAGGATACAATTAAAATTTCTAGATTTTGAATTTTGAAAAAATTTACCCAGTCTGATAAAGAAGGTCGCAAAGATGAAAGAGAATGTCTACTTCCAATGGTGTTATTTGAGACATCATTTGTGCTGAGTGAAGGAATTCCTCTGAAAAATAATAATGTAATCTCAAGTGAACTTCAGAAATATAATCATTGTTACTCGAAAATATATAATTGAGAGAAATAATTGTGAAAGAAAAAAGATAAAAAACAATAATTTTAAATTATATTTCAAAATGTAAAACTTTTTGCATCTAAGATTTTCATTTAACTTTGCAAAGGAAAAGTACCTTTCGTGACTTCCTGATTCCTGTGGCCATTTGTCGCATTCAAATAGATCCTTTTTATTAACTCCATGTTGTTTAGGAGAGAATTGAATGCCATGAAATAAGGAAAACTGACCTTCTTTGCATTATGGCCTGCACTAACTGCCTACAACGATAAAGTTGAATCAACATTTAGTGGCAAGAAATGCGCAACAAAATTAGTGCAGAAATTATTTAAAAGTTTAGAATTTTCAGTGCGAATAGTTTCTTTGTTTTTCTAACAACCAATTTCTTGAACTAAATATTTTTTAAACTTTGCTTACCGCGAGTAAATTATCCTTAACTTCCTTCGTGAGAAGGTGACTTTTGATGCTGAGCATAATATCCTGAAAATCCAAAACTGATATAAATCCACTTCCATCCTTGTCGAATTTTTTGAAGGCCTCTGTTGCATATTCTTCGTGAAAGTCCTGTCAAATTCATAAATTGGTCAAAAATCATTTTAATATATTAAACTTTTAAATATTAATTATTTATTGCCATCATACTTACGTGGAGGAATTGACTGAATTCTGCATAACTGATTAGTCGTTTTTTGTCCTTTCCAAAGTAGAGTTTTATAAAACTACTTTCCATGTTAAAAGGCATCTTCTGATGCAAAACTGTTTTACGCATCACCTCAGCGAACTCGTCTGTTTAAAAATAATTTAATTATTATTTAAACATTATTTATTATTATATAAAAATACATATTTTTAGACTTAGTATTTATATGAATTTGAGGATATTTTTGAACTTACCAAATGTAACCATTCCATTTCCATTAGTGTCAAAAAGCTGAAAGGCCGTTTTGTAAAGTGCATCTGGGACACAGAGCAAGCCCTCGAAAGCTTGAAACTCAACAAATGAGATGAGCCTGAAAATTTAAAATGTGAATTTTTAAGAACAATTATTTTTATTTTAAATATTTGGATATATAATTTAATTTATGTTGCAAAGTTTCAAAATATTAAATTATAAAAAAATATCTACAATTTTTTAAATTTAATTATGATAAATATGGTACTCTTGAATATCAGAAAGAAGTAAAAAAATCATTCTTACCCATCTTTATTGGTATCGACGATTCCTGCGAGAAGGTTGACAGAGTTGGGGTTAAAACCGGCATCCGTGTAAAGGCCAAGGTAACTTCGTACAAAGTCAGCCGGAGTCATGAACCTCTCGCCATTCTTCTCCTGCGTGGCATACTGTAACAAATTCCAAACTATTTTTAATCTAAGTTCCCAATTTAAAAAATATAGAAATTAAATAAAGAACAAATGTTTATAAAATAAAAAATATACATAAATTACAATCTATTTCCTAAGACAAAAATTAATTGGCAATTAATTATCTGATTCTCCAAAAAGTAAAAAAAATGTAATAAAGAAGCATTTGACTTTGACTTATAAAGAATTAGATTTAAATGTATTGAGTGACAAATTTTGTCAGCTGATGTATATCGAGAAGACGTAAAACGTCCATATCGGCTTAAAATCTGTGTGATAAGGATTCCCTTTTACAAACGATCTTAACTCGAAATCCGTAAACTTAAGGCGATTAATATAAATTAAATGAAGTTGACCAATCCCTCAAATGATGTATAACTCGATATATTCACCTGATTGAAGATTTCATAAAGACGATCACTGTTTGCTCGCTTCAGATATCCGGAACCCTGAAACAAAAATAAAACATCCATAAGAAAAAGAAAATATTAAAGGATCTAATTTTTTTAAATATTCCAATTTAAGGATTTATCATTCTTGAATGTCGAAGTTAAGATTATTTATATTAAAAATTCTTTTTCAAACGACCTGGGAATTTTAAGAAACAAAATTATTAAAATTTATGTATTTCCAGTAGGATTTTTCATAAAATTGAATAACTTTCAAGAGAAAAGAATTATTATTAATAGATTTAATTATAAGTCTCCTGAACATATGACGTGAATCTTTCACTTGAAGAGGAAACTGATATGCAGTTCTTATTTCCACCTGACCTTGGAATATGTTCTTAAGCCCACTCTATATTGCGTAACAAACAGACGGCGATGTGTATAAATTATATATATATATATCACATGTGAATAAAATTGTAATTTTTTGAAAAAATTAGATACAATCTAAAAATTATCTTTTCTTATAAAAAATGAAGAAATACTTTTCACTTTTTTTTGTATAAATACATATTTTTAATAGAAATAATAATTAAGTTTAATCTTTATTGAAATTAAATATAATTCTTATTTTGAATTATGCCTCGCATTCGTGATTTAAATTCATAATAATGCAATTATCACATATACAAATCATTGAGAATAATGACCAGGTCACTCGACGAATCAAAAGTTCAAGTAGTATCGAAAGTAATATAATTTTTAATCAATGTCGTATCGTATTGTACAAAATTAATTTTAAATTAAAGATATATAATATACAGAAATAAGAAAATTCTACACATTTTAAATGCAAAAAAGTATTAAAAAGTAGTTAAATCTTTAAAACTTTATACTAAAATGAAGAAATTTTATAATTGGCAATACGATGTCTAGCAATGAAATGCTTTTTTAATAAAAGTTGCATGCGAATGTTTGAAATGCGACTCCAAATTGGTTCTCTAAATTAGTTTGCATGTCACAGTGTCAATCTAATCCTTTCTCTGAAATTATGCATTAAATCCAGATTAAAATTTCAGCCTTGACCTTATCCCTGTGAAGTTCCACCCCCACTATTAAAATGTCGAAATTTTCTTTAGAGTTCTGACAAATATTATTAACCTTTAAAGAGTTACAATTTTTTTGTAGAACTCTGGAACTCTCTGATGTTAAAATCAACAATTTCCCAAAATAAATATATTACTAATTGTAAGAAATTAAATTATTTAAACAAAAATATGTAAAAAGTAAAAGATAAACAGATAATAACATTTTCTTGAGATTCTTCACCGCTCATTTCTAGATTGCGATCACGTGTTGACCACGTGGTCTCTCTCAATCGTTTAGAGGGTTTAGAGTTTACGTTTACGCCTTACGCACACACTTGCACGTAACATTATCTTGACGGCTGGACCACTTTTCTACATCTCTAATTCTGCTAAATTGTTCTAAATCCTTTTCGAGTAGTTAAAATTAAATTTCCGGTCGAAAATCGGAGTACTTATAATGCAGATAAAAAAATTGTATATATGAGTTTAAGTACAAATACGTTCTCATAATTTGTTATTTTCACACATGACTAACAATTATCGAGTTGAGACAAGCGATTACTTAATCAATAATCACGTTTTAACCAGTTTAATTCCAGGGAAAAATACATTTTAGTATCATATAAAAAATTATCATTGTCATTACGGAAGATTTTTAATAAATTGGCACAGGTTTCATTTCTGAAATCTTTAAAATTATTAAAAATAACAATAGAAGTAAATCAAAATGTATTACTTAATAAATAAACATTATTTTCGAAAAGTTTAGATGACAAAAGCCAAAGGAATAATTGATTGTATTGTTAAGACTCTTTCCGCGTTCCACTTTCCGAATAATTACAGTAAAAATTGTTATATTCCGTTACGCGACTTTTACGTAACTCTTGGCTGGATTCTCAATTATAATTAGTTGTGCGATATGCGATTAAAAGCGAGATTTATGCATTTTTATTAACTTTTTTTTTAAATCTCTTGAAAAACGTACTCTGGTGTGAGGCATGACGTGTAATAAACAGGTCGGATGTAACCAGAATTAGAATCAGTGGTGCTCAACTATTGCACTTGGATTTATGTATGGAAAACACGTGTCAGAAATCACACACGTGTCACTCGATTAATTAGCTGACTCTTTGATTAGCGGCACAGCACGTGCCCTAATCCGCGAATACGCGATACACTATTTTACAGAGTCGAAAGAAGAGACCCAAAGAGACTGATTTTAATTTTGCCTGATATCGAGGCCTACTCTTCAGTCTTCACTCTTCAGTCACTTCTCCCTCCTTAAACCCATATTCGATCTCTTTGTCTCGATTTATCTCTCTCGAACTCTATACAGGGTGTTCTTTTTGTTATGGATTTTTATTTACCATCAAAATTTGCGGAAAAGGGATAAATTAGAAAATCAACGAAATGAACGTTACTTTTATTAAAAAACGTACAAAAAGTTTATTATTATTATGATTAATCCGGGAAATAATTAATCTAGGACATAAACCATAATTACAATAATTCAACTGAATTCAAATTAAAAATTCCATTAATTCCTTAAAGTATACGTTAATTGCAAGTTAATTAGTTTGTGGATTTTTTAACTGTAATAAAGAAAACTGATATAAAATCAGAACAAATTGAATTTTATATATAATAATATTAAAATTTCTTAAATTAAAAAACTGACCTTAGAGTAAACAACACTTTTCTTCCGCAACATTCTGATGTTTGATTTGAGATTAACTACCGATTCTTATCACGCTAACACTATCATAAAACTGTATTATTTATCTATATGATCTAATTGTAAGCCACTGAATAACTGAGTCATAAAAGTTCAAAAACATCAATATTATACGAACTTAGCAATAAAAATCTCATTTGTACTTCAAGATTAAATATTTATATAAGTCAAACGACACATTACTCGAATAATTAATAATTTTGTTCACCAATTATTATATTATGATAGATTGTTTAAACTGCTTTAAGACATACCAGGAACTTAACCTTCCCTTTTTACCTGTCATTATCGCCAATTTTACTAACAATCACTGAAAAATATTACAACAATATATTAACAATTTTTCAACTTAATAATCATAAATTATAATTATGCATAGATTCTATTTTTTTGGGGATTAATTCAATATGATCATCTTTAAATGTTCCCCGATAATTTGAATTGGAATATTGCATTTATTATAATAATATAATCTTCTAGTTGGGAAGGTCCACGACCTCCGATGCCACAGTCTCCACCAGAAATTGGCAGGAAACCCCGATATAAAGCACAGCAGAGTGGACCTCGAGAGTCTGAGTAGTAGTGGCTCTGGGGCCAATAAAACCAGCCAGAGGAATAGAGAAAAATAGTATGTCATTGAAAGTACGCGCAAGTTTTTTAATTTTTCCGATCAACTAAAAGTAGCATTTACATTTGCCGCAAAACGCAAAGATTTATTTTAATTCATGCGTAAAAAATTCCAAATATGTCAATTTAAAAAATCTTTCGAATTTTAAATGTAACGGCTGATATTTGTAGAGAATTTCATGGTGTATTTTTATTCCTTTTGCAAAAATTTATAGGTTATGTAGTTTTTGCGATAATTGGCAGAGTGGATTTTTTGAAAACGAAAAATTCCAATCTTTTTTCACTTCTGAAACTTCTGAAACTATATAAAAAAGAAAAAAGAAGATATTGAAATAAACAAAATAGTTGTCAATTTTTTTTGAGAGATTGACAAAATCATGAATTTCAACCTACCAGCGCTTCGTTTAGCGAGCGAATTTTAAGCTAAGGAAAACTTCCAGTGAGAAAGTTGATCCTTTGGATTAAAAGAAGTTTTCTGAAAAGTTTTAGCTCAATTGGATCAATGGTTAAAAAATTATGAATGTTTTAAAATCCAAACGGCAATCTTGACACTGCCCTATCCGACTTATACCTTCATGTCACGTGTCTAGGGCAGTGTCAAGATTGCCGCTTGGTTTTTAAAACATATTACATTCTTATAATCTTTATTTCGACTTTGCAATGCTACTCAAAAGATTCTCATGTTATTTTCAAAATATTTCCTAATTCCTCATTGCTCTTTATACTTCAAAGTGTTTCTAAATGCTATTTTGTGTTAAATTTCAATGACTCGAGAGTGAACAGACCCTCGATTAGAAGTAAACTCCCGGTTTTTTCCCAGGCATTTCCCGGCCATTCCCCGTTAAGGAAGAACCCTCAGTACGTAGCTAGTCAATTGAGAGAACGCTTCGACTTGGTATTGACTCACGTAGTTACCGCCATAAGTTTGGCAACGTCGCACAATACGAAATTCAAAAGCACGTGTGTTTATTCGGAATTCGCGCACAAACTAAAGCACGTGGAGCGGATATGCGACGTTGACAAATCATCAGTTCGCAAACATCATACATGCATAGATTTACGGTATAAATTATGATACTTTTCGATGCAGAAATGGATTTGTGAAAACATTCTGCAAATCTCAGAATTAAAAAAAAATGTGTTCATTTGTCAATCCTTTTATATCTTACAAAAAGTGCGTATTCCCATAAGAACACATGTTAATTTCAATCATTGTTTTCTCGATTACGAAGCTCTGAAAGGTTAAAAAATGTTAACCAAAGCTTGAGTGCATTATAATACAACTATCATCCAAATTTCAAATGATTCTCATTTGTAATTCTATTACCAAGGCCCCCTGAAAATAGTGTAGTATATAAGAATAATTTTAATATGTTAAACTATAAAATGTAGTATATATATAGTATGACGTAAAGAGCCTCTTGGGGGCCACAGAGAAGAGATAAGAAGGCCTCGGTTTAGCAATAATAAGCTATAACATCATCGTCTTGATGTAATACACCTCAAAGATAAGAAACATCGTGAGAAAGCCATGAAAAATACGAATATCGCGACATTTCATTGATGTCAATATTTCTCAACAATGAATGATGAACGGTTCTCGCCTGTACATGTAATAATAAGCTTGTAATTGAAAAACAATCGAACAACAAACTCTGAGCAAATATTTTTCAAGAGAGAGAGAGAGTTGATGGAAATAATTTTCTATTTATCATTCCTATTTTATTTTCCTCTTGCTTATATTTTATAAGAAAAATAAGAATTGATCAGTGTTATTCAATGCATATATTAACGTAAAATATATTGAAATACATATAGATATTTCTCTGTTGGTTCAGTTTCTCCTTGAGAAAAAAAAGTATTTCCACGCCAATTTCCCAGGTGGGATTATGTAAATACACAAAGTTCCTCAGAAAAAAATCTTTATTGAAAATATTATTAATCATATTATCAACTATAACCGATATTATAACCATGTTGTTTCTGAATACATTGTGATTTATTTTTTATAGTGAAAAGACAACTGAATTTTGGGAAAACTTGTGGAAGGGATGAGAATTTTATATTGGACTTATTATGGGAGACAAACTTAAAATAATCTTTTAAAGAAATTATCTTGCAAAGATCTAATAAAATAATTCACAACAGGGTGTCTAAAAAAACTATAAATTTCTTAAAAGCAAAATGAATCTTATTTTGGAATACTGGAAATATAGAAAATTCCTCAAACACAGAAACGAAAAAGTGAACTGCTAGTCGACGAAAGAGTCTAAGAAAGTTTTACAATTTTTCACAAAGTACTTTATGCTGACAGGGTTCAGTTCTCTTCCACGAATTTCTCGGTTGTTTACTGATAAAAGTGTCAATCCACGCGCCGACGCAGTGGATCGAGCTGCCCGGTGCCCGGTATAAACAAAGTGAAGCTCGAGAGGTGGTTAATAATTAAATAATTAATACACTCTTTCGATTTAAAAAATGTTTTCTTTAGATTCTATAAAGCCCCAATATAGCTGGTAAAATCCCTTATTTCTAAAAATCACAATAAATTTCATAAAATTCCTTAAAATACCGTGAAATTCTTTGATATTTCTAAAATTTCAATACAGACTTACAGAGTTTAAAAGAATATGCCTCGCAAGTCGCAATGCGGGATTAGGCTCCTAGTTACGCCACTGCTTTACAGGTGTTTATAGGGTGTCCCAAAAGGACTTGCTGAAACTAAACACGTATTTCCCCCTTCTACAATGAGCAGTGGTTTTACTATTGAAGGTAACAATTAGCATACCATACCTAAGACCCTGTAGGTTTATTCTAACCTCCAAGAAGTCAAGTGCTTCTTTAATTTCTAGAGGAAAAGTGTATAGTGCTGCTTATAAGGGATTTCGTACTAACAATACGTATGGAACGCATATCGAGTTGCGAGCGAAAACACTCTTAGAAGGTGAGAACGTATTATGCACATATTTACATATAATGCGTCAGCTGACTCGCGAGACGCTTTTTGCATTTTTTTTTGTTATTGAACTATTTATTATTTTATTTTTTTATAGAGTTATCGATAATTTTATCGAATATGGAAACGTTCAATACTTCAGACACCAGGTAGACACGATTTGTCAGGCCGGCCTGTATCAGTGACCACAGAAGACAATGTTGAGAGAATTGCAGACTATTTCAAGGTTAATCCAAATGCGTCAATTCGGAAAGCTGTCCAAGCTTTGAAACTGTGTAAAACATCACTACATAAAATTTTAAAACATTTTCTGAAAATGCATCTGTATAAAATAAGTTCTCATCAGCTGTTATCCGAATGTTCTATGGAAAAACGTGTTGAATTTTGCAAAACGATAACTGGAAAGTTTGAAGACGGATTTTTATTTGAATGGCTATGTTAAAAAGCAAAATTATTGATTTTTGGGGACAGAAAATCAATCTGTTTTCATATCCAAATCTTTGCCTGCCTTTGCACCCCCAGAATGTATATCAGCATGGGAATCAATATCGATAAAAGGAATTGTACCTTCAATTTTTTGAATCGACGGTCACAGGCGAGACTTACATGAATCTTCTCATGGAAACTAAATTCTTTCCTTATGCAAAGAAAAAAGGCTTGGTGAAGAATTTTCATTTTAAACGGCGCCACACCGGAGTCTAGGACATCGGTCTAGGATACTCTAAATTTGCACACGGAGGACTAGAATGGGCGCCATGATATTCACCGGGTTGAACCCTTGTGACTTTTTCCTTTGGGGCTACATCACAGAGCATTGCTAAATGTTCAGAGTCCTCAGTGCGATTAAGAAAACTGTGAATGGCATCTCAAGCGAGATTTTAGAAAAAGTTTTCTACGGTTTTCGTAACAGAATTGAATTTTGTTCAAACTCTAATAGTGCTAATTTTGAAAACATTTACCATTGACCTCTGTAAATTTTTCAATTTTTGTAATTAATGAAATATCACCATACAAAAGCGCACACATCTTTGTACTCTAAATATACTCCATAACCTCAATATTATCTCTTTCAAACGCTATTAATATTTTTTTGAAAAGCGGAAAACGCAAAAAATGACAGTCGATTAGTTTCAGCTACTCTTTTTGGGACATCCTGTATATATATATATCAGAAAAAAATCGGGCAACTTCATGCATGATCTGCTCAAAACAGTCAGTAGGACCCGGTGACCTCGAAACGAAGCTTCAAACCTGTGAGCTGTAGGCTGTTGTTTGTACACCGAGATCGATATTCGCTACGGCCATTCTTCTATATCGAAACCAACCCACTGCAGATAACCTTCTTTCATTAAAAAAATCCCATTCTTGAAATAAAAAAAGCGTCAAATGTATTTTACGAAAATCTAGACAGAATCACTCAAATTCAGATTCGTATTTCTTATATAAAAAAATATGTTATTGTACAGTAAATATATTAACAATATGGAGCAGTGCACAGATTTATTGACATACTTGGACATACTTATAAAACAATATGTAATTTTGTATAGTAACATCGTATACATATATAACTGCACTCATACAAAAACGATTGATAATCATGTTTCCGCTTTTATGCCCTTCCCGAAATACATGTTACACAGTCTAGTGTATTTCTTCCGGTCCTGGCAAAAATACACATTAAATAACAAAAATAAAACATTCCCAATCTGCCCTGGGAATGTTCCTGTTGTTATTTGTTATTTTGTTATTTCCGGGAACCTTCCTAGAACATTTTTTGGAATGCTCATAATTTCCATTGGAATATTTCACTTTTTTTTATAAATTTAACTTAATACGAGATTATTGTCAAACTGATAATGATATAACCATTCGCTCAATTTTACATATACATATTTTTATTTCACTCTTGGATATTGTTTTCATTCAGATTTTACTCTCAATTCCGCCAAAATATGCTGTGATTTTAAATAAATATATTTATATTTTATAATAATATAACAATGCCAAATTCGATATAAGTGCTAAAGAATTTTAAAAAATGACTTACCCACCTCTTGGCTGGATGCTCTGACGACAAACGAGTTCCACATTCCTAGCAGGAGAATTATTACCTGCAAGTTTATCCTTTACACAGTTTTTTCAATAAAACCTGATCAATTTATATGTCCGGTTCTCGGATTAACTTTATAATATAATTAATTAAACACTCGCGAAACTTTGTATTCTTTTCGCGGAATAATTTTAATATGAAGTGGGGATTTTGCAAGTTGCTTTGGGAAGATCGTGTACACAGAATTAAAAACACCGTGTGGTACGGAAGTTCCCAATCTACTAGACGCAAGTGCGCTTGTATTCGTTCGCGCACGGTCGCATGCCATCTCCCACGGGGACCTACGCCATTCTAAAAATGAGATTTTCATACTTTGCCAAATTAGTTACTTTATCATTTATTGCACTAGGATAGTCACTATTTTCTAAATACCGCGACTGTAGAAGAAACACTGTACAAATATTTAAAACAAAATAATAATAGCTTCTGAAGAAATCTTTATTGAATATTTTAGTGTGACGTGAACCCTGATGGAATGCAACTGTGGATAAGCTTACATCTGTGTTGAACGGTGAAATCACAAAATTAGTATTTTCTTTTGTGAAAAGTACAACAAAGTGGCAATACTGCCAATACGAGTCTTATGATCGGCAGTAATGTAATATAGTTTAATGGGAATGGGAAATGTATCCTTTTTCAAATTCCGGGTAATTATAACAATAGACCAGCAGAGTTTAAAACCTTGTGGATGAATTTCTCCCACTTGAATATTCCCACCAAATCTGCATTATCGACCAAGCATTACCCGATGACGTGCATCGACTTCTGCTTCTCTTTCAGTTCAGATTACTGGAAAAGAAAAACTTGCTTCAACTCAAAAATTGACAACGAATAACACCACTATTCACTGCATCAGATCATCATTTTTCAGCTATCAAAATCACACTTTTCATAAAAAATTAAGGACCAAAACTTCTTTAAAATCACCGTCCTCATTTTGTCATGACGTGGACCTGTCAACGTGAAGTGCGCGCATGCGCAATGCTACCTTACGTGGCAAAGGCAGCAGTTCGCTGTTGCACCAGTACAATAATTTTCTTTCTAATTTAACAAATAATTATTTTTGAATACGTTCAATTCTGTTATGGTACTTTGAAAACTTTCAACGATTTATCGTGAGTACTGAAAACTTTTCTCCTCCTTTTTCCACCCAGGATTCGTCATCACTCCAAATGCAACTATCATGCAAAATGGCTTTATTACTCTATATAATTTTTCCATCAATGTGGCATTTAATCGTGCTCTCATTTAAATTATGAGAATCACAGATAACCCAAATTTGGTTTCGTTATAATTGTCTTATTTTAAATCGTCAAAATCTTCCTTTTTAGTCTTCATACTTTTTCTAGGTTATGCTCAACCTGTCAATTTCAAATAGTATTTATATTTTTTTCAGTCTCCGAATTTTCTTTTCTTTCTTTAATTATATCGATGTTTTTCTTTTTTATTAACTTTCATTTATTGTTTTTCTATTTGATTTTATTTGATTTTTATTCCGGCTGTGTAATAAAAATTAACCTATATCGAATGTAAACCAGTTTTTAGGCCATAGTGAAAGGAAAGCTGAACATTTTTATTGTAGAATCTTTTTTTATTTTTGTCATGCTTACATATGGATTCTTTTTACAGTTTTTAATTATTCCTTTGGAATTTAAGCAACGTAGAATGTTGATGACAGACTTTTTCTTGGACCATATGTTCAATAAATAAGGAAAACTTGTGTAAAGAAAGTATTGTGTAATTTGAACTGTGTGAAAGTGTTTGTACTTATCCGGTTTTACTTTGATAATTGAGATGAACTCTGAATTCTTATATATTTCCACATTTCAAATATTATTGATATGATTAGTTTCCAAAATGTCAGATTATTCGAATTAGTAGATTTTTTTATGTTTGTTTTTCTTTTCAGAGTGAAAAATGAATCCTCAATATATTCATCAGCAACACCAACAACAGCAACCCCCTTTTTATGGAGGTGCACAAAATGCACCACCTTTTGGGGAGTTAAATGCAAACGTTCCTCCAAATATGTTAAAAGGTCCCCATAATCCACAAACTTATCCTCCTCAAAAAGCAATGGTGGGACCACCACCTTCTGGAAATATGCCACCACTGCCACAAGCTCCTTACTACGAAAATAACGTGCAAGGTAAATTCTGGAACCTAGATTATCAGGAATTTTATAGATAATATAAGTTTTTATATTTTAAATATGAGTTTTTAAATTACCTCAAAATCGAGAAATTTTCTTAGGAGCTGTAAAATAAATTATATAAATCTACTTCACTTAACAATTAAATTAAGTGTTAAAGTTGCTTTGATTTCATTGTATTTTCAATCAACATCTGTTCAATAACGCTTGAAAATCTTAATTTCGATTTAAATGAGTAATTAATCAATTGAACGTTCTAACGCCCCCCCCCTTATTTTCGTTAAAACTACTATTTCAAATAAGGTTGCTTCAAAAAGTCGAAGAATTTAAAAACCAGTCAGCTCCTTGTTTTTACACATTTTTCTTTATGTTTCAGGGCAACTTTCGAACACTCAACAAGGTCTACATCCAAGCACACAGGTGCAACCTCCTGTGAATCAAAATAATTTAGTTAATCAAATGTCAAATATCTCTCTGGGAAATATGCAAAGACCACCTTCAACGGTAAGCTTTGAAAAATATGTATTTAATTATTTAATATGTATATTTTTTAATTCATCATTTAAATTTATTGTTTTAAATTTACAGCAAAGTTTTTCTCATCCGCCCGAAAAAGGGAATATGATGCCATCAGCACCATCAAATGTTAACGGTTTTAACAATCTCACAGATCACGTGCCTAAAGGAGCAGGTAATTTTCCCTTTTAATGTTTAAAACATTTTCAGTATTTACTTTGTAATAAGTTGGTACCCATATTTCAAAAAAAAAAATAAAAATGTAATTGGTACGTTAAGAGGGTTGTAAAATTGTACTAATTATAACTCATTCTTAAACAGAAGCAGAACCAGTAGGTCCTACCCACCCGTCTCAGAATAATGAGGATCATCAAGGGCCTCCTAGTTCTCAAAGTCTTCCATTCCCTAGACAGTCACCCAGCCCAAGTCCTCAATTTCCTGGTCAACAACAACAGATGAGGCAACAGTTTCCCGAACAAACGCCTTTTATGAGAAAACCAGGACAAGGACCACTTCCTGGACAACCACCTATCCCTGGTCAAAACAATGTCCCTGGAGCTCAAGCAAATCAATACCCTCCTTCTTTCCCTCCTCAAAAAAACTTCTCTGGACCGTCAATGCCTGGACAAAATCTCGCTGGACCCCCAATGCCCGGACAACAAAGCTTTTCTGGACAACAGAACTTTGCTGGTCCAATCTCTGGACCGCCTTTACCTGGACAACAAAATTTATCTGGTCCTCCAATATCTGGACAGCAAAACTTGCCTGGTCTTCCGATGCTTAGTCAGCAAAACTTATCAGGCCCACCATTGCCCGGACAAAAAAATGTATCTGGTCCTCCGACGCATGCTCAACCAAACTTAGGACCTCCAATGCCTGGGCAAAATTTCTCTGGACAACAAAATCTCTCCGGTCCCCAGCCAAGTCTTTCCGGCCCTCCTTTACCTGGACAGCAGAGCATCCAACCTCACTTAGCAGGTCTCCAGTCCCAGGGAATAAACCAATTTAACCAAATGCCAGGACAGAAGCAATATATGTCTGGCCCACCTTTGCCTGGACAATCGGTTGGAAGTTCAGTGGGAATGAATCGCCCACAGGGGGCACCGATGCAGGGATATCAACAGCAACCTCAGCAAGGTTACCAACAAGGTTACCAAAATCCTCCAGATGCTTACGCGAATCAGAGAAGTCCATACCAAGCTGGAGGTGCAGGAACAGGAGGGTATCAACAAGGAATGCAACAACAACAGCAAGCTAGGCGACTTGATCCTGATCACATGCCTAGTCCAATCCAAGTTATTTTAGATGATCAACGATCACGAGGAGGGGTTTTCGCTACCAACCAAAAGGGAATGATACCTCCCTTGGTGACGACAAAATTTATAGTGCAGGATCAAGGAAATGCTTCGCCGAGATTCATGAGATCGACAATGTACACTGTACCAACGACAACAGACATAATGAAACAAACAAGTGTTCCTTTCGGTTTAATTTTGAGTCCAATGGCACGTGTTGAAAAAGACGAATACGAGCCACCAATTGTTGACATGGGAGAAATTGGACCAGTGAGATGTAACCGATGCAAGGCTTACATGAGTCCTTTCATGCAATTTATCGACTCGGGAAGAAGATTCCAATGCATGTTTTGTAAAGCCACAACCGAAGTTCCTGCGGAATATTTTCAGCACTTGGATCACACTGGCCAGAGGATGGACAGATATGAAAGACCGGAATTGATGCTCGGAACTTATGAGTTCGTAGCCACAAAGGACTATTGTCCAGAAAATAAGTTTCCAAAACCTCCAGCATTTATTTTCGTAATCGATGTTTCTTATAATACAGTCAAATCTGGATTAGTGAATCTGATCTGTGCGGAGATGAAAAATATCATTAGAAATTTACCGGTTGATGCGGGACAACAGAGGACGAATATGAAAGTTGGGTTCATCACCTACAATAACACTGTTCACTTTTATAATATCAAATCTTGTCTTGCCCAACCGCAAATGATGGTTGTTGGCGATGTCCAGGATGTATTCATGCCATTGCTCGATGGATTCCTGTGTGATGCTGAAGAGAGTGAAGATGTTATTGACAATCTCATGGTACAAATACCAACAATGTTTTCGGATACGCGGGAAACAGAAACAATTTTGGCACCGGCGATTCAAGCTGGTTTGGAGGCCTTGAAAGCATCTGAGTGCACAGGAAAACTTTTGGTATTCCATTCATCACTACCTATAGCTGAGGCACCTGGCAAACTGAAAAATAGAGATGATAGGAAATTACTAGGAACGGATAAAGAGAAGACAATTTTAGGTATGTTTATACAATATTGAAAATCGAACTTGTCCTTAAACGATCTTATTTTTGATTTTAATGATTTCAATTATTTTTCTCATCATTTAGCACCTCAAAACACCGTTTACAACCAACTGGGCCAAGATTGCGTTGCAGCTGGATGCTGCGTTGACCTCTTCGTCTTTAACAACTCGTACATCGATCTGGCTACGATCGGACAAGTTTGCAGACTCACGGGAGGAGAAATCTACAAATATACATATTTCCAAGCTGATGTTGACGGTGAGAGATTAATCACAGATGTCATCAATAATATTAGCAGGCCCGTCGCCTTCAATGTCGTCATGCGCGTGAGAACATCGACTGGAGTCAGGCCCACAGATTTTTATGGACACTTTTACATGTCCAACACAACTGATATGGAACTTGCAAGTATAGATTGCGATAAGGCAGTCGCAATTGAAATAAAACACGACGACAAACTGACGGAGGAAGAAGGTGTTTATATCCAAGCAGCTGTTTTGTACACGTCTTGTGGAGGAGTTAGAAGGTTGCGGATTATAAATCTCAGTCTGAAAACATCCTCGCAAATGGCTGAGCTTTATCGCGCCTGTGATCTGGATGCCATCGTCAATTTCTTCTCAAAGCAAAGTAAGTGAAATCGAAAAATTAAAATGAGATTTGGAAGGATTTTTATGAATTGCGTTCAAAATATCTATCGCCGAAGCTAAAAATCCTGAAAAAATCG
Organism: Synergus laeviventris; assembly: GCA_032275145.1. Lineage (NCBI taxonomy): Eukaryota > Metazoa > Arthropoda > Insecta > Hymenoptera > Cynipidae > Synergus > Synergus laeviventris. The sequence continues at coordinate 3,345,590 of JAUESI010000028.1, read as the reverse complement.
TGGCATTGTTTTAGTAATATCTTTTTTAAAGCTATTTATTTACGTATTCATTTTTATTTTGTTATTTTTAAGACTTAAAAAATGTTTGTAAATCGAAAAATGGCTGGAAATTTTTTTTTGTTGGTCTTAATTGAAATGAATTAAAAATTAATCTGGACAAGATGGAAAAGGCTTTGAATTTTAAAAGCAGTTTTCTGTAGCAATATGATTCATGGAGATTTATATTTTGTTCTAAGGTATCTTCAAGTTGTTGGAACATTCTTCAAAGGTAGTGAAAGAAAATCTAGTTTCCAGAAGTGCCAATATGTTGGTTGCCTACAGAAAAAATTGTGCGGCTCCAAGTAGCGCCGGACAGTTAATACTTCCTGAATGTATGAAACTCCTACCTCTTTACGTTAATTGCTTGATGAAGAGCGACTCCATATCTGGCGGTACGTAATTTTTACAATAAATTTACCATTTAATTTTCTTTAATTTAATGTTAAAATGGAATTTTACTTAATATCAAATTGTTTTGCAGGATCGGACATGATGATCGACGACAGATCGTACGTGATGCAAGCTGTTTGTATAATGCCAGTCTACACATCAGTGAACTACTTTTATCCACGGCTACTCCCTCTGCATAACCTGGATCTACAGGAGACGGAATTGCCACAAATGCTGCGTTGTTCTATTGACAAAATTACAGAGGACGGCTGTTATTTGCTAGGTAAATTTCTTTAGATTCTCAGCAAGTGATCATCGCAGATTTAAAGAAACTATCGTCTGCAAGTTTCTGTTCAGAAAGATGTGTATTAAAAAAATGTTCTTTTGCAGAAAATGGTATTCACATGTTCCTGTGGCTTGGATTGGGTCTAAGTCCTCAGTGGGTTCAAGGCGTTTTCGGCGTACCGTCAGTATCACAAATTGATACGGAGCGTACGAAAATTCCCGTTCTAGATACTCCAATCAGCAAACGCGTCAATGACATCATCAGTCGTGTTCGGGCACAGAGACATCATTGCATGCGGGTAAGATGATTAATTTAAGCGATAGAACTTCTAAAAACAGTCGTTTCAAATTTATACATTACGTTTTAAATACTCTTATTCATTTTACTAATAATATTGATCGACACTTGCAGATGACAATGGTGAGGCAACGAGATAAACTTGAGATGGTGTTCCGACATTTCCTTGTTGAAGATCGAAGTTCTGATGGAAATGCAAGCTACGTTGACTTCCTTTGCCACATGCACAAGGAAATTAGAGCTCTTCTGAGCTAATGAATCAGCCGGAGAAAAATTCAAGGGAAATTTAATTATCTCTCATCATGGGTGAAACGTGAGAGGAGAAAATAGAATCGTTTCGCAGGTGCGTGCGCGTTGAAAGTGAAAATGTAGTTTATAATAACAGAGATTTTCAGAGAATAACAAAGAACGGCTTTGTAGAAATAATCGATAAGTGCTCTGTGAGAAAGTATCAACGCGTTCTGAACGTATGTCAATCTCAATATGTCTGAATATGTCAAGGAAAGCGCGCACATGCAGTGATTTATAATCGATTAACAATTATAAACATCAAACTGTATTATTATTACTGCATATTATTTTATTTAGCATATTAAAATAATATATTATATTACACTTAATTAAAAATTACAGGTGTATTAATGAATTTTATGTTTCGAAATAATTGTCCGTCTTGTATCATGGAGATGCTTTCTGTATATAGTCTCCAAAGAATGTTTGAGATTCTTCAGAGAAACATTCCGTGCAAATCAAGTTATAAATTTACTTTTACAAATACTGGTAGCCAAATTGTCGGTTTTGCATATTATAACTAATGAAAAATATATATCCTTCGAAAATTAAGTGAAGTTTTTAAAATAAATCCTAAGAAAGGGGTGGGGTATGACTCCTCGAACGAGAATTTGTGAGAAGATTCATTTTTAACATTTATTTTTAATATGCATTTTTTTTCGTAAAGAATCATTATCCAAACGTTAACACACGTCAATTTTCATGATTTTCATTAATTCAAAAAGAGTTTACACAGATCTGGTTTACATTGGTAAGTTCTCAAGGTTCTCAGATATCGTTCGAGAACTTACCGGTAAATTCTCGAACTGCCTGAAGTAACCACGTAACTTACCGCCTTTCAATTTTCAAACCTTCAAACTCCAGTGACTTCTCTAGTATCCATCTAGTCATCGACATATAGAAATGGACCGCTTACCCTGTGCAAAGAAGTGAAATAATGCGTCAGAGAGAAAAGTTGTC
>JAUESI010000028.1:3323155-3343227 GCA_032275145.1 Synergus laeviventris | reverse complement strand
TATATATATATATATATGTTGGGTGACGTTTGACGTACGTGTCATTTACAAATTTACTTGGATTTACTCATTAGAACAAGTTTTTAATAAACACTGGCAGTTGATAATGCCGGCATAAAAAATAATTCTCATGTCTGATATTTGACCCAAAAAATGGACTAGGTCATGCGAATCCTCGGGGAGATAAAAGTGTATTACACGATAAGTATAAGTTGAGTTTGGAGTTCCAACTTGCAGAGGTGTTTGTCGGTCGATGAAGTGTCACGTACATAAAAAAAAGGCAAGAAACTCACTGGAAATGTACGTAAACATGGGATGAATCATTTAGTACGATGTAATTGATTAAATGCATGTCTCGGCTTCGAAAATCAAAATCGGCAGAGAATCGAATACGAAATTTCTTATGATAAACAAACATAACCTAGAAGGAATAATCGAACACCAGAAGATGCTTTCGCCTATAGTAATTGGATCAGTGATTATAATTTCCTTTCTCCTTGTATTTTGGAATAACTTGTTATGGATTTTGTCATACGGGTTTTTGACTTTGTCGTGTGTGTTGCTGGGCCCAGCGATCGTTATCATGATTCATATCGCCTTATCACCGAAACATCAAACTGGAAGAGGTACAACGAAAACTATAACAGAACTTGATGCTTTTCGCAACATGCTTATGGTAAATAGGAATTTTTATTTCTTTTATTCCTAGATTTTATAATATTTTTTTGGAAATTTTTTCATATTAAAGAATAAGGAAAACAGCTATGGTGTAATTTTAAGTCCATGGATTTATATTATATTATATTATACGTATATCGATTAAAAAGCTCCATCTTGTCAGTGATTAGATTTCTATTTTTATTGTGTTTCGCAGATGGGTTGGAATTTTTTATATTAAGGAGCGTGATTAAATTACATTTTAAACAGCTCACTTACTACATGAGTTTTTAATTATATATTTCTTTCAATTTCTCCTAAAGGCAGGGCTAGAATCAAAATTTTGGACTGCATGCTTTTATTTTTCTATTGTTAAGAGTTTTATTAATAAGAAAAATACAGGATTATCTTATGGACAGAATAAACTTTTAATCAATGTTACCAATCGTGCTGCAAAAATAAAAACTTAGAGGGCATTTGTTTTTAGATTTGTAGCAGAAAAAACTGTTGAATAATTTTAAATATCACTTGATATCCCATGAAATTATAGCGGATTAAACCATTTCGACATTAATTTAGTTTAGATTATAGTTTAGGTTAAAATATTAAAAATTTGACACTGTATAATTTTGAAAGATTTAAAATTGATGCAGACGATTAATGTGAACAGAGTGAATCTTGAGGTTTTCTATCATTTCTGTTTTAGAAAAATTATGAGCCTAAAGCGATGTGTAACAGAAAACAGTTACGCTACCCTGTCGTTTTTACACGTCTAGTGGATGGTGCTCTACAAAATCTACTAGATCTAGCGTTCCGGGACTTTGTAGGTGCTTGGTTAAATGATCTATCATTTGGATCGGAAAAATTAATCGATAGTATGAAACAGGACGTCTGGGGAGCTATTCAAAGTCTTCACGACAGAATCTCTCATATCGATCCCACTAAGCTTGTTGCTTGCAGTATAGTAAACAGAGTTACGTTTCATTTTGAGAAAATTAGAATTGCTCAAGCAGCAGCGTAAGTCAGCACTTCTCAAAAATCCCAATTAAAACTCACACTAAACCTATAATTGTACACGGAAATCAAGTTTATATGTATTTTACTCTTCAGCTCCGAAGGGGAAGATCCTGTATTTATTTTATCGCCACATCTAATGTCTCGGGAAGCTGAACTGCAATACTTAAGGAAAGTCAGTGAACTCTGCATTATGTTATTTCTGCCTCGGAGTTACTCCTTGACTCCAACGAAATTTCTCCTCAGGGAAATAGTCACTTGCAAAAGTGAGTTTATGCTTGAAAATTATCCATATTTTAATTCCCAATCTTTTTCTGAAGAATTTAAAAATAATTTAATAATAATAGTACATTTTTATACAAATTAAGTCTCCTTTCAGTTTTGAAACCAGCAATAGACCTAATAACAGATCCGGACTACATAAACCAAAAAATTCTTTCGTATATCGAACAACAGCAAATGACAGAGGCGATGCATAGAAAAACTTACGCATATGCTGAATCCTTTGAGGAGTTTATTCGAATGATCAAAAGCTCTCGTGATCTTGAGGTTCTCAAACATATCAGATATAATATAGTGACAGAGATCATGCAAGCGACAACGATCCAAAATGTTAAGAGAGCTCAGGGATTGGATCCTGAGAGTAATTCATTAGGCAAATCGGATGCGACTCAAGCTAAGAAGCTTACGAGATATATTAGTCAGCTGACTTATGCAAAAAATACCTGCGAGTGCCATATGCAGACTTTAGGCTGGAATGGATATCCAATACAGGTTCATTTTTATCATCTCATTTTTTGAAACATCAGAAATTTATATTTAATTTTAATATTATTTTTTCAGGAAAGTGACTTATCTGATCCAAATGCGATGGGTGAAGAGAGAGTCTTGCCATTATCTTCAATTTTGGAAAACATAATTGGTAGGAGGCACCTCTCGCAGTTTTTGGAACAAGTTTCAAGCCAAGGTTTGATTGGTTACTGGGCAGCGGTGCAAGAATTAAGAGCTGCAGAAAGATCTAATTGGCACCAACTTGGGGCCGAGATCTTCTATACTTACATTAGATCTCCGACAGCTGAGATAAAAGTAGATAAGAACGTTCGAAAGAGAATGGAGAGCTTCTTGCTGGGTGACAAGGGTCCAGATGTCTTTTACGAGGTGCAAGAAAATGTCGTAAAAACTCTCCAGGAAAAATATTATCCCTCTTACATCGTTAGTGATCACTACAAAAAAATGCAAGAGGCGCTAATCAACGAAAGGGCTGATGGTCTTGTTGAAGATCGTCAGATTGACGGAACAATTTCAGACACATCTGTCCTTCTAGTCGGCGAGCATTCAAATTATGCTAGGAGTAAACTAGATCAACTACAAGAAAAATTAAATAATAAAATGCAGGCTCTGCAAGCTCTGAGGTCTTCCTTGAAACCAGAAAGTCGAGTCTTGAGTATTTTAGCAAAGGAAGTAGAGAGTCTTCAGGGAGAAAAGCGACAGCTGGAGGCTCATTTGACTCATACGGAAATGTGGGCTGAGCATTTGGGTAGATGGAGGGCTGATGTCCAAAGTGCTGAGGTAAGAATCCAGGGTTTGAATAATTTTAATGTGTAATTTAGACTGGAGTAAAAGTTGGTTGCCGATTTTTACAGATGCCCGATAATGGAGATCCTCCCCAGTTTATCCTTGTCGTTCATATGGCAGCGGACGAGGCGAGTGAAGAAAAAATATCAACTGGCTGGGTAGTTTTAAGAAAACTGAATGAGTTTCAAGAACTTAATAGAAAACTCCGTCAGTTGTGTTCGAGCGTCAAAAATCTTGAACTTCCCTCCCAACCTCTCAAGTTCTTTGGGAAATCTGATAAAAACTCAATTGACAAGGCCAAAGCGCAGATCCAGAAATACTTAAATGTTTGTATTCTTTTTTTAATTCTAAATCTTTTTCAGTTATTTTTTTCTTTTTACTATAAAATATCCTATCTTTCTATTGTATTGCAGTTCGTTTTAGAAGATGATAGGTTAAATCAGAGTGAAGCTCTTTATGCATTCCTAAGTCCAAGTTCCGAACATTTAAAACACACGGCACCTTCTCCAAAGAAATCTCGTTTCTCTCTCTCGACTCTTTTTAAAAGGTGACTTATAATATTAATATCAATGCAACTAAATCCATATTATAATCACCAGGGACTTTCTCTTAATTTAATTCTTCTTTGAAATATAGTAGCGGCTCAAGTGGCAGTGGAGATTCGAGGGAAAAGGATGAAGAGGAAGATTACTCGTTACTCCTGGATGACAATGAAACAGGACGAACTTCCACTGATGGTTTTCTCGGCCCTGGAAAAGATGCAATTGCCGAACCTTTATACACCCTTCTTGGTGAAGTGTTTGACCTAAGGGGCGTCTTTCGTTGGCTAAGGAGGTCGCTTATTACCTTCGTGCAAATCACTTATGGAAGGACGATAAACAGGTAAGATAAATCGAGGCTTTGGTACTAATTTGAGGAAATTTAACAAATAATATATTCTAATCATCAGACAAGTGCGAGACACAGTTGCCTGGGTCTTTTCGGAACCAATGTTGCATTACTACATTCAACTCTTCTCGAAATCCTGGTGGCCCAATGGTCAACTAGCATCAGATTCAATTGTCAGAACGGACGAGGAAAAACTTAAAACTCGTGGTGAGGCACGGAGGCAGTTTTTAAATAATGTACCTGAAGTTTTAACAAATTTGGTTGGAGCACAAAGCGCTCAGCGTGGCGCTACAAAAGTGTTTGACACTCTGCAGAACGTGAATCTCAACAAGCAACTCTTTTACGTAAGTGTCAGAGAATAGAGTCTAATTTCAAATTTTATGAAAGCTTTTTGGTGATAAAAGATAAATTAATATCGATATATTTTTCACAGGATATCTTCGAGGTATTAATGTACGAAGTGTTTCCAGAATTGCAGAATAAGTAATGTATCTTTTCTTAAGCAACTGACCTTTGATATCGATTTATCAATCAACATTTTCTTCGCTTGAAAGAGACAAATCCATGGTATCAAGGATTCTAGAACAGTGAAATAATAACAGATTCGTCTGTAAATTTTCCATTATATTTTTACAAACTGATCACATTCCATTAGCGTCCTAGCGTTTCTTGCAACTGCTACTCGGAATACGTTTCTTATTTTCCTATTCTCCCAACTGCCATGTGAGAATGAAACTCTTTGACTGACGCTAATTATAATTTTATACTTGAGCAGCTTTCACGAATCCAGTATTTTTTTTTAATCAGTATGGACCAATTCTTACGTTCATCTTTTCCGAATCACGGATCATACAGGTATCGGGTGTTTTTACTGCGACAATATTACTTAAATAAAATGAGAAATGTATTTTTAAAACGGGCCTTCTCAACTGACAAAGCTTGAAAATAAAGGAAAGTAATTTCAAGACGCCGAACATAGGAGAAAATTCTATAGCGAATTCTTCTTTCTTTCCGAGACCCAAGCCTATACTTGAGAAAGTTGAAATTTATTGTGATCGACGTATAAAATTGTTAGATTCCAAAGTATCCCAAGGAGAAATTCAAAAGTGTTTTACTAGGAGATTAAGTTGGCTTCAAACTAAATGACGCACTGAAGTCGATGCATTGTGTGCATTTTTATGCAGAATTTTAGAAATGGATAATTTTTTTGTTGATTAAGAGTATATTTGAGTTCAATACGGTGCTAATTTACCAAAGACAATTTTGAGTCTCTCCGACTCTTAGCATTTGAAAATATATTCTTTGCAGATAATTTGTAATTTCTATTCGAAAATTATGGTGGAAACTTGGATGCACTTCCTTAAAAATCTTTTAATACCGTTGAGCAAAATAGAATGTTATATATCTTTTGTTGCCTGTAAATTGTAATTTTTGTAGATAGCTTAAAATAAGTAGCAGGATAAACTCTTCTGCCAATGATTGGTCATTATGTGTTTACTCTTAGCCGACTTCTTAGATATAGGAATTGCCAGAGCCCTTTTTAACTTTTTTGTATGAATGACAAATTGATATTATTTTTTTAATAGTTTTCTTAATACGAGTACTTTTTATGGAAATGAGATACATTATTAGTTATTAGATTTATAGATTTCATATTAAATGTTCATGACCAGACTAGGAAATTCCATAGTCCAGAATTTAAAAATTATGAAAAAACAAAATTTTAGTCCGGAAGTTGGTGTAGCATCGCTCATCGTTCTATTGACTACAATTTGTATTGTTTTTATGTTACAAATATGCACTCCGTTGGTTTTTTTAAAAATGTTTAATTTTTTATTATGGGCAAAATCATGGCAACACATCAAACTCTGTTGTTCGATCTGTGGAAGTTATGATAAATCTATATTCGAGGGGTAACCACTATTAAATTCTGGTGTGCGTCTTTTCAAAAATTCTTCTGAATTCTTATTTTTAATTCTTTGGAATTATTTTGAATTTCATTGAATTATTAAATTCCTTCAAATTATATAAAGCTTGAATTTGTAAGATTTCCTCTCCTAAATTTTAGGAATTCTGTAAATCCGGCGTACATGAAAATTTCTGGTGGTGATCCCTTATCTCTTATCTAGATTAATCTGTGTATGTTAATATATTTTTGCCGAAGAGAAATATTGCGAGCGAGCGAAATCTGTTGGCTATTGATAAGTTTGTAGGAAAAGTCTATCTAGTTTTTATTTTCAACCAACTCTAACGCATTTTGCCGATGAGCACCAGTCCTGTTATGTTTTTAGAGTACAATTATTAAATTGCAATTCAAACTTTTACGATAGCTAAAAAAAAAGAATAAAGATTTTGATGATGATTTAAAAAAAATGTAATAATTTGTTTTTAAGACAGTGCCAAAGTAAATCGTTAAAATAATTATTTAATAATTAGTTGTGACTATTGAGCAGGAAGGTATGATTCGTCAGAATGCATTGTACAATCTAAGTGCAATGCCATTGCAATCTGTACTATGCACAAATTATACATGTGTATGAAATATTGGCTCTTTGTCAATATATGTACTTCGAACTGAAATAAATATACGTCAGCCTGATTTCTTCAGTGTTATCGATAAATATTTTTTATTTTGCATTACTTTACTTTTTAAAAAAATTCAAATCAATCTGTAAATTACAAAAAAGTCAAATTAACAATATTTTAAAAAGAAATCAAAACGTTATATTAGGATATAGAATATCTTTATTTCCACGTCTTGCGAGGCAGCACGACGTACAAATACGTGTATTATTAAACAATTATCTAAAATCACTCGCAACTTCTATACAAATATTACAGTAATTCTCTTAAATACTATCTCGTAATGTATAATTGTCGCATTTAATTATTAATTATACGTTTATTTACACATTTATAACGTAGACTTTGCTTTCTTTTAGCTTTGGCACCGAAAGAGTATAATGCAAGAACTTTTATAAAATAGTTTTTTCACCCTCGGAGAAGCAAAAACTGCTGAGGACAATGAGGCTGCGGTCGCATTATTTTCAAGACACTCTTCGAATTTCTCCAATGAACGGTAATAACAATTTTAAACCTTTATTTTAAAAATGTCAAAATATCTAAAATTCAAAATGGAACTGAATTATTCTGTATTTGAAAATTCTTTATTATCGTTCTTTAGAGCGTTCATTATATTCTTTTTCTTGGCCCAGAGCGAGGTTTCTTTTAACACTGAAAATGCAAACAATAATGTCAGGTGAACGAATAATTTTTTTCCAACTGGGTTTTCCAAACGCCAGTTAATTGACCTACAACCTGACTAAAATTCGAATTCTTAAATACACCTAACACCGAGATTACTGTTTTAATCTCCATCATTTCAGCTTCTTGTAATGATATTGACGATTATAAAATCAACCAAATTAAAGTAGGGGGGTCATTTTTTTAAAATCTCGAATACATTTATATTCATTTATAAAATTATTTTTATTTTATAGTCTGGTGGTTTTCGCAATGTGTGTCTATAGTTTTTCTCGCGAAAAATATAATCCTGTCGGTTCGAGAGAAACGTGTAGACGGGATGAAATGACACATTTGGCATAATCTGATGCACAGAGAAATTACTTAACTACTATTGAGAATATTTTGTATTATTATTAGTAGACACTCAGAGAAAATATTTAATCTGTACCTTAGAAGAAAGTCAAATTTGCATTTTCAAAACGGGTTTTAACATTTTCAATTAAAATTTTTTCTAAATTGAAAATTGTTAAGGGATTGAGATTACAAATTACAAAACAAAGTGCATATCCAGAAAATTTTTTCGCTGAGTGCGCTTTTCCATTGTATTACAATTTTGCAGGATGTTTTTTTTTTATTTTCTTGGAAGGAAGAACTTGCTTAACAATTCGACAAGCTCAGCTCATCATTGGACTGTTTTAGTATTTATTATGTAATTTTAGAGCAGGCTCCAGTCATTTCTAAATCCGAAAAAGTAATTGATTTTTTTGGTAATTAAAAAAATTGTTGAGTTTAAAAAACGTAGTTAACTTGGTTGGTTCAACTGAGCCTTGAACCTCGCAAGAATCACTTTTTATTTCATATAAATAAATGATTTAATTATGTTGGAAATAAATTATAATTTTTCCAACTATTTTTGGAAATTCTTCTAGAATTTCGGATATTTCTTACAGTCTTGTCGTTCGCAAATACACACAATTACAACAATGCAATGTCGCTGAACGCGAATTATATTAATTTAAAACACTCAGTGATTGTATTCTTTTTAAAAAAATCGCTTTCTTTTAATTTCCAGAAAAATTCGATAAAGAGCTTAATTAAAGAAAAATATTCAAATCCGAATTTTTCTGAAAATTTGTTATTTCGTTTATTAGTGAGCTGGAAAATATAAATTATAACATGCATTATCGTTAACAATGATAAGAATATCATTGATCGCAATCGCTCTTTTATTTTATTTTTATTTCATCGTTTATAATAATAATTATTATTATATACGCCTCAATTAAAACTCGCACCTCTTTTTCAAAACAAAGAGTAATCGAAAGATGAAATACATTTAAAAAATTTATTTTTCACATACTTCTCTTTTTCATTTTACATTTTACTCAATTTCATCAAAACTAGTGCAGATAAAATTTAAATTGAAACTTCGTTTTTTTCTTTCGCCATATTCTGTTTTTTTATGTCAAAAAGTCTTTTTCGCACCAGATTATTTAAATTAATTTTTAAATGGCTTTCCCTCCCCTTTTCTTCGATTATATTTTTCTGAAAAAATCGCGCATTACGCAGACGTCGGAATGTTCCAAACCAGCTGGAATAATTTTCCTTGAATATTTTTATTTTCTTAATTTCAAATTATTACATTTTTTCTTTATTTTTTCTTCTTCTTTTTTTGACAGCAACCAGTGCTATTCAATCGCGAATTTGCGAGAGTTTAGAATTATATTTAATAATAACGTAGAAAAAATATATTGATAGACATATAGGGAGTACAAAAATACGTAGTAATATGCAGACCGATTGAAGCGGCAAAATACGTTACACTTATAATATCTTTCCTACTATGAAAAATACAAATGTCAATTAAGAAAAACTTGAGCTAAGCGAGCAATACTGTTTTTTTATTTGTTTTCGTTTGAGTTCATAGTCTTACGAAATTATTTTTTATCTCGACTTTTCACAGAAGAAATTGTCGATATTTTTTTTTTAATTCTCTTTGCTGAATTTTCAAAAATTAAGGATTTTTGACACGAAAACTTATTTTACATATAAATTATCCGACGCCCGCGCAACGCAACTCGACAATCACGTGCATATTAATTAATAAAAAAAAGGTAAAATAGTATATTTATTAATATTAAATAAATATGCTTTAAATATAATAATTTAAAAAATCAAAGAACTAGGAATTAATTATTTACAAAATAATATAATCCACTTATGATGTAGTAGAAGAAAGTCAATTTTCCTTCAAAAATTATTTTTTATAAAATCGATTCTGACCTCGTTAATAATTCGATTTCTGATTCTATTATACTCATTAATTCCCATTCAAACTTGGTTCATACGGTCACACTTTTGAAAGGCTTACAATACAATTTAAGTATGTATTAATGGTATTTAACATTTTCAAATACTTCTCACGATAATTAACGATAATTTGTTAATTGAAGTATATGATAAACCGAGGGGTCAATCACTCTGAGTTTTCGTGTACCGTGGTAATATGTTGGAGTATGAGAACATATTTTTTAAAATTACAAAATAATCGCTGAAAAATATTGCTATACATATAATAATATAAGCACAAAGATTTTAGAATAAGGATATAAAATATTTCAAAATATTATTTAGTATTTTAGGTGACTACAGAGAATATCAAAATGGTTGACTCCTCGTGAAAAACTATTTACGCCAAAAACATGTAGTTAAAAAAAAACAACCCAGACTTCTTTGGATTAAAATTTGATTAGAGAAATCATTATTTAAGTGGATTATAATTTTTTTCGCCATTCGGTTCAATAAATCAAATTGAATAAAAACGCGCAGTTAAAGAATTTTAGAAAAATATTGTATATTTTATTGAACCACTTAAATATTAGTTCCTCTTTTTCTCTGGTGAAAAAAATACTAGAAAGGAACTACAACATAGATAATTAAAAATATTTTTAAATATTAAAAAATGGAAAATATAATCTAAGACTTTTTTTCTTATTTTTTACAGGTCATTCTGAAATCTACATTCACTTGCCCCTATCTCTATTTTTTTTTTGTCAAAAAGTTCTAGTTTGTTCCAGAGTTTCTAAATATATTTTTTCCATCAGGGATTTTCTTGGATCAAATTAAAATCCTTTTACTTATTTAAGGAATACAGCTCGATTTTTAGTATTAATTACAATCGAGCTTGTTTCTAATTGTGTTGTTACGTGTGGCAAAGGTGGCGAAGATTCCTTGGGGGTGACTGATGCCGCACGACTGCTGCTGGGGGTAGCTGAAGGGGGTATCAGAGAAACGACTTCCGGGCTCGAGGTCTGCCCGTTATCTTCGTACACTCTCTCCTACAATACAATGAATTATTGATCCGCACATATTTTCATTCATCGTGCCTTGATTACTTTATTTTTTATTTTCTTAGCAGTGCCTATCTCGTTTCAATCTCGTCATCTCATTTCAATCGCCCAATTAAATTCTCATCAGCCACTAACATATATCCAACTACTTTATCCTTATCCCTACAGTCTTTATTTAAGGAAACTCTGCATTTATTTTGTTTCGCATTAAAAAAATTCTCTATTGTCCTCACGATAGAAGATTCTATCAGAAAGAATACAAAAAATTTCTCACAGGTCGAAGCTTAGTATAAGCTCATTTTCACACTAATAATAGTAATCAAAATACTCTGATGATTAAACAATTTGTCTGGAACTTGATGATCAAGACTTGATAGTCTTAAGAAATATAACTAAAAAGTTCGTTTCGAAAAAAAGGCAAAGATTAATTTATTTCATCAATAGTCTATCGAAGATACCATTTAAGTATCTATTATCGAACATCAATATTCAATATCTAGTTATGTAATTTCTTACATCAGTTTCAAAACAATCTATCTAATGCTTGGACGAAACTCGTTTCGCCTCTCGGACTTTTTTTTTCTTTATGGCAGATCTCGATTAACTCTTCTCAGAAAAAATACGAAAATATTTCTAATCCTGAGTATGAAAAATGTCATAATTTTCTGGATAAACTAGCTATTAAGATAATAAAAAATCTAGTCTAATTTGAAAAACCGAGCGGAGGATTATTTAGAATATTGTTACAAAACTTGATTGATTTCGACGGATTCGCACGATCAATTTGGAATGTAAAAGCGATTTTTTAATTAATTTTCTATTTCTTTGAACTTCTGCAATCTTTCCTTTGAATTTCTTCAGACCCGAGAATTTTTTCGCGTTTCGAGTAGGCACTACGTTGTTTCTGTTTCATTCATTTGTATAAAATGGAGCGGCAGATGCTGCAATTTTATTGGGCATTCGACTTTTGAGGAATTGGCTTTCTGAAGAATCGCGATTTTTTATATTTAGTTACCAATCACAGCGACGACGAGGCAATCAATAATTCAATGTGTTTTTGGGAAAAAGAAAAAAAACAGCACGAGATTAAGACGACGGGCTTAGTGGGTGCAGCTTCTAAATTTCTTGCGACAAGAAGAAACCTTTCCATTATTTAAAAATAAATATAGAAATAAGGTCCTTTCTTCTCAACAAGCTACAGGTGAAAACAACAAACTGTAACCATCTGATTATAAATTTAAACACGACTTCTATTGTAAAATAATCTTCTAGTTACAGACTTGTTGTGAAAATGTAAAATTTAGCATAAGATATAATATTATATAGTTAGATTCTGTTTAGGTAAAAAGACAACGACGTACCTGAGATTTGTCATATTTGAGTCTTTTCCAAATAAATGACTTTTTATCTTGCTGCTGATTACCAGGACCAATCTCGCCACTCGATGCGTTGTAATTAGGATTCGAGAAGGTAAGAACATTCCGCCTGCTCGCATACAAATATTTTTTCTGCTTTGTTTTCCTCTGACAAAGTAGATAAATAATAACTACGATAATATTTAAGGTGATGCCCATCATGACCACTATCGTAATCACTACAGTTTTCAGACTATAACTCTTTTCACGGTTGAATTTATAATCTTTGAATTTATCATCTCCGTGGCCACGATTCGAGGTTCTCGTCACGACCTCCGACCTACGAAACTCCTCTTCCTCTTCTATCTCGTCATAATTCGTGTCGTTTTCTGATCCAGGTTTACGAAGTGGCATCAGCTTTTTGGGAGCTTCAAAAATAATATTAAAAATATATTGATCAGTTAGCAATTAGCAATCCACAGAAATTTTGCCACCAGGGAAACAAACTTAGATCATCAACTTACTAGTGGAACAAGCAGAATCCGCTTTATCAGGACAAGCACATTTATAGCTCTTCCTTGTGTAGAAACAAAGATGACTACAGCCTCCATTTTCAATTGCACAAGGTGTCCATCCAGTTTGTCTGTCAGCTGAAACAGCCTTGACATCTGTGACACTCCCCAAAGAGTGACGAATCTTGATCCTATTTTGACCGTTGATTTTGTCGGCACGCTCAATCATCTCCTGAGACCAATCAGCCCAGTAGATATGTTCTTCATACTGAAAAGTTACAAAATTATAGCATCTCTAGAAGTAAGATTTCAAATTCTGAAATTGTTATTATAAACCCACCTGGGTTAGACCAAAGGCGTTCACTGCATTCGGTATCAGGGCAACCCTGAATCGACCATGAAGATCGCAAACTTCAATCCTGTCCTTCAAAGCATCTGCCCAGTAGATTTTTTTATGTATATAGTCGATGGACAAACCATTCGGAAAGTGCAAGTCACTTGAGATGATTGTTTTACGATTTGATCCATCGAGACTTGCTCTTTCAATCTTCGGATGATCACCCCACTCTGTCCAGAAAATGTAACCTTCTCTGGGAAATAAGGCTAGGGATCTTGGCTCTTTCAGATTTTCTAAAAGCTTCTTCCTGTTTGAACCATCCATTTTGGCTACCTCAATGATGCTATTTTTCATGTCAGTCCAGTAGATGTTGTCAGCTATCCAATCAATTGCGACTCTGAAGGGAGCTGAGACATTGGATCCAGAGATGACGGTTTTGGTGTCGGAGAAGTTGTACATATTGACAGTTCTGAACAAAATTTAAGATTAGATGGATACTAATTATTAGATTGGTCTTAAATTCTTAAGAGATTTAGCAATACCTAATGATTCGGAGGTTTACATCCGTGTAGACCATCAGACTTTTTTGCCAATGGAAATCAACAGAGAAGGCATTGTGAACATCATCAATCGGTAAAGCCACACTCCACATCTCTGGGGTATCAAACGAAATCCTCTCCAGTGTTTTTCTCGTAGCAAAGAGCAGAAAATTGTTTGGTGCGACATTGCAGGTCTTATTGTCTTCATTCATGATGATTCCAGTTGGACAAGCACATGAATAACCTCTCGGATTTCGAAGACAAAGATGAGAACATCCACCATTGTTGTCCTCACAGACGTCGTCTGATACGTTGAAATCTGACCACTGGAAGAAGAAATTCATTAACTCACTTATATTATGAATCAGCTAAAACCATCATCAACCAGAAATCACTTACGTTAACACCTCTGATATCCATCACTCCTTCCAGTTTATCCACCAGTACCTTCCTCCGAGAACCATCTTTCTTCTCAACCTGGAGAATAGCCTTTGCACGCCAGTCACTCCAGTAGACACGTTTTCCCATAATAGCAAGGCCGTAAGGATGTTCCACTTTCTCCACAAGAACTTTCCTGTTTGTGCCATCAATGTCCACAACTTCGATTACCTTCTTCTTTGCATCGTTCCAATAAAGCTTACCCTCTTGGAAATCAATCGAGAGACCATTAGGCCAAACGAGATTTTCTGTAACTACTGTCATTCGTTCTTCACCATCCATATTAGCTCTCTCAATCCTAGCATTGTGACCCCAGTCTGACCAGAAAAGGATACCTTCTGAATAATGAAGAGCGATTCCTCGAGGATTTTCCAAACCAGACCAAATTAGGACCTTTCGATTTCTGCCGTCAAGTTCACAGACTTCGATGTTGTTCAAACCTGTATCTGTCCAGTAAAGCTAAAAAAGATAAAGATAATTTATTGAAGGTCATCATTTTCTGCCAAATACTAGAGAAAACTTCCTCTCTTTTTGTATCTAAAAACTCACCTTCTTCCCAATTGAATCCACAACCAAACTATCAGCAGTATCAATTCCCGAAGCAATTATTGTTTCTATAACTTGACCATTAAAACTCGCCTTCTTGATAACATCCTCTGCAGGATCAGTCCAGTAAATATCATTATTCCTCAAATTGATGTCGACTCCAGTAGCATTCTTCATATACGAAAATGGTAGCACAAAATCCAGCGCGTAGTCAACATCAAAAGACACAACCCGAATATCTACTCGATGAGCCAGCAGCAGGAATTTCTTTGGTACGTCCGGACATGTCCTTCTATCGCTCTATAGAGTTAATTTTTGATTATGAAACATCAGATCGTCCGATCCATTCATTTGAAATCCTAAATCGTATCAATGGTTTACCTACCCCAAGAACAAGACCAGTAGGACACGCACATTTAAATCGATTAGAGTTGGATACCAAAAGACAGAGATGCGAACAATTTCCATTGTTGATCTTGCAAGGATGGTTCGCCACATTTTTTCGATTGCGATGGAAAACTCTCACATCCATAAGACCTGAGATGCTAGATCTGATGACTGTTATGTTCGCTCCTGTCTCTTTGTCTGCTCGATGAATGCTTTTAGTATTCCAGTCGGTCCAGTAGATCTTGTCTTTGTGGACCACAAGACCAAATGGATGTGGAAGATTTAGAGCTAAAATTATATATAAAAGGTTAAGAAATCTGAAATATTAGCTTATGATAGCGAGAATTAAAAGCTTACCAGAAGATATCAGTACTGTTCTGCCTTTACCATCCAAGTTGGAATACTCAATCTTCTGGGTGCCAGCATCATCCCAATAGAGCCTCTTCTTATCAAAATCGATTGCTAAGCCATTCGGCCAGGTGAGATCATTTCCGATCAGTACTTTTCTATCAGTACCGTCCATTGAAGATCTTTCGATCCTAGGCTTCTCGCCCCAATCACTCCAATACATATGTCCAGCTGCAGAAAGAAATATAGTTTACCAAGAGATTTGCAATAAGATCAGGTTGCATTAAGATTAATTTCATACTTAAAGGGTTTAGTATAATGTCCCTTGGTTTGTCAAGGTTCTTATAAATTAAGAGAGATCTCATAGTTCCATCCAAATTTGAGCATTCAATTCGCTTTGTGCCAGCATCGGTCCAGTATATCTTTCTCGTGATCCAATCCATCGCCAGTCCTGCTGGTGATTCTGAAATTCAAGATTGATATTATCTTATTAAACTGTCAGATTGCATTGATGATATTTTCGTATTTATGAACATCACTAATTAATCATTTTACCCAAATTGTGACTGATGATGGCACTCTGGTTCGTGCCATTCAGAAAAGCTCGACTGATTGTATTAGCCTCCACATCCGTCCAATAAATCATATCCTGATTAGAATCCCAAGTAAGCCCCACAGCATTCTGTACATGATCAACAGGAATAACGTTATCATAGACCCTAGGGGACTCCTCAATAGGCATTATCCTCAAATCCTTCTTTCTCGCGAAAATCAGAATATTATCAGGAATGTTAGCACAGGTCTTTCCATCCCTCTTGATCTTCAAACCCACAGGACAAACACAACTATAACCAGTGTTGTTAGGAAGACACATGTGGGAACACTTCCCATTGTCATTTCCACAATGATTGACATAGTCAGGCTGACGTTGGGGATGGTAGCTATGAAGATCCATCGGAAAATGCAAACCAGAATGGATAGTTTTGAAACCTCTTCCATTTGCTTTGTTCGCTGAAGAGATGCTTTTCAGATGCCAGTCAGTCCAGTAAAGAGAATCTTCAAAAACTGTGATTGCGAATGGATGAGGCAGACCTTTGCTGATCATTTTCTTCCTATCGGAGCCATCGAGGTGCGCGGATTCAATCACATGGTGTTTGGCATCAGTCCAGAAGATGCGATCCGTTGTGTAGTCGATCGTCAATCCGTTGGGCCAAAATATGGACTCTGTGACCATTTCTCTTCTGTCGGAGCCATCCATGTTGGCTCGTTCGATTTTTGGGTGTGGTCCTACATTAGAGAAGTTCTTATATGAAGCTATGTATTATTTCAAGAGAGAAAATTATTTCAGGAAATGAAAACATACCCCAATCTGTCCAGTAAACATATCCAAAGTTAGGATGCACAGCTATTGCTCTTGGTTTGTCTATGTCACTTGATATCAAGACATGTCTAACTTTAGTGTCAAGGGTGATGACTTCAACCCTTCTAGTTCCAGAATCAGTCCAAAATAGCAAATCATGAATCCAGTCGATTGCAACACCTCCCGGTGTTTGTAGGCCCCATCGTATTACATCTGTAACATTGTAGATAATATCTATGAAAAACTAATGTCATTTACATCTCTATCATTGTTATTGGCATCAATCAAAACCTAATATCAGTCAAGAGGACTAGGCTTATAACAATACCTTCAGCTCTTGTGCCATTTATGTAAACCTTTCGAATAACATCCATGGAAACGTCTGACCAATAGATGGTGCTTCTTTTATAATGGTAGTCCAAAGCTATGGCGTTGTGAAGACCCTTCAGAACAGATGTGTATTTGGGGGTCGTCATGCTCACCTAAGTAAGAGCAAATGTGTTGTTTTAATTAATTTCCTTTTTAAAGGAAATGATCAATTTTTAACTAATCTGAATGAGTACCTGCCGGATGTCAACCCTGTTTGCAAAAAGCAAAGTAGGATTGGCTCCTAGTGCTTTGCAAGTTCTCAAATCTGGTCTGAGGACATATCCTGGCATGCAGTTGCAGATGAAAGAACCTATAGTGTTGTTGCAGATTTGACTACAGACTGGATCCTAAAATCATTATTGTCAACAATCATGTCCTTCTTATGTTTACCTAGTACAAAAGGATTTTAAAGATGCAAACGAACCTTTTCGAAATCACACTCATTGATATCGTTGCAGGTCACGTTGTCTGGTCCGAGAATAAATCCTTGATCACAAGCACAGGCTTTTTTATTATTAACAGTCAAGATACACTTCTGAGTGCACCTGTCTTCTTTGGTGCAATTTCGTTTTTGAGGACAGTTCATCTCATCTGGAAGATTATAGAAGTGGTATAAGAACAAAGTCACGATTTTTTATTTATTTTTTTCTTAAATGGAGGTGGTACCATCATTTTGAGGACAATCTGGAACCCCATCGCAAACATGTTTAACACTGATGCAATCTCGATGATAGTGATGCATCATTGAATGAGCGACTGATTCGTTCCCTTGTTGGGTGTTCTTGCAAAGATATTGAGTAGCATCGCAAGTGATTGCACAACCCTGTTCATCTTCACCGTTAGGACAGTCGGGTACTCCATCGCAAACCCAAAGACGCTAGAATGAATATTAAAAATTATAATTGTTGAACTTATTAAAAAAATAATTACCTAGATTTTTATTATTATATTATAATATTTACAAGGACACATGATCCTGTCGAGCAGGTAAATTCTTCTTGGGAACATTCCTTTGGGGGTTGATGTTCACACATGTCTTCGTCTTCTTTCCCTTGACAGTCAGGTTCTTTATCACAGACCCATGTCCTACTTATACATTTCCCACTGTTACATCTGGAAGAATTCAAATTAGAATTGCCTTTAGAATATTAATTGAAAGCAGTGGAGAAACTGCATATCGTAAATTGAAAATCGATTCCAGATATACCTGAATTCATTAGCATTGCAACTCGCCCCAACGAGCGCTTCACAATTATCCTCATCACTTCGATCGCCACAGTCATCATCTCCATCACATCTATATTCACGAGATATGCACCTTGGATAGGTACACTTGAACTCATTTTCCTTACAGCGCACGTCAATCACCTCTGAATACGACATTTAAGTATATTTTTTCTATTGAATCAATTAACTTAAATTTATTATTAATTTACTTTTATTATTAATCTCACCGCATTTCACTTCATCCGATCCATCAGCACAATCAGTTTCTCCATCACATCTGTAATTGTTCAAAATGCAAGTTCCATCCATACACGAAAATTCGTTATCATTGCATTTCCTGGAACAGAAAAAAATTGTCCTTAGATTAAAAACTAGTATTATTAAATTCCTGATTTCAAAATACACTAGGGAGTTTCACTCTCTCCATAGGTTGGAATATTTTAAAAGGAGTTGCTGAAACTAACCAACTGTCATGTTTTGCGTTTGCAGTTTAAAAAAAGAATTAATATTGTTTGAAGGAGAAAAGATGTAGGTTTTGTTGAAGTATATTTAGACCTTACTGGAAGCAAAGAGACAGCAAGAGATAGAAATTTAGGGATAGGTAGAGATTGAACTTTTCTATCTCTTCCAAATGCAAAATGGATCATTTTGCATCCCTAAAACGCTATCTGTTTCTATCCACCATTGTATCCCTGAGTCCGGTGATATCTATCTCTTTCTATCCCTGTTTCTGGTAATATATGGTATATATCTGCCTATCCCTCAGATATAGAAAATGATAGACAAAAGTAGGCGAGAGATAGGAAGGAATAGAGAAGTGGGGATTGAAAGAGATAGGAGCAATTTTAATTCAGACGTAGATAGAAAGAGGTAGACTTGAAAATGCCAGAGATAGGGAAGTTCGATTGAAAGAGATATGTTAGGCGTGTATGTGAATTGAAATGGAGATAGAAAGGGATAGAGAACTGTAGATTGAAAGAGATAGAAGCCAATTGTGATTGAAAAGAAGATAGAAAGGGATAGAGAAGTGGATATTGAAAGAGGAAGGAGCATTTTTAAGTGGGGATTGAAAAAGATAGGCGTGAATGTGGATTAAGATGACAGTAGAAAGAGATAGATGGGGATAGACAAAAGATAGAAAGGGATAGAAAAGAGGAGATTCAAATAAGAAATAGGTGTGGAAGTGGTTTAATATAGAGATAGAAACAGATAGACAGGGATAGGCATTAGATACAAAGAGATAGAAAGGGATAGGATTTCTATCTCTTCAGCAGGGTATCCTTTTCTATCTCCATTTTAATCTACATCCACGCCTTTTATTCGCACTTATATTTCTCTGTATCTCTTATTTATTCCAATATATCTCTTCCTATCCCCATCTGAATTGAAATTGCTTCTATCTCTTTCAATCCTCACTTCTGTATCAATTTCTATCTCTCGCTTATTTCTGTCTATCTTTTTCTATCTCCTTTTCAATTGCCTCTCGCCTATTCTTGTCTATCCCTTTCTATCTCTCGTATATTCTCGTCTACTTTGTCTATCTCTTTGTTAATTCCAATTCTTTCCTATCTTTTTCAATCCCCACTTCTCTATTCCTTCTCATCTATTCTCGTCTATACCTTTCCAGCTCCTTGTCAATCTCAATTCCCTCCTATCTCTTACAATCCTCACTCCTATATTTCTTTTTGTAGACAAGTGCGATTGAAAGAGAAAGAAGCCAATAGTGATTGACAAGAAGATAGAAAGGGATAGAGAAATGGATATTGAAAGTGATAGGAGCATTTTTAAGTGGGGATTGAAAAAGGTAGGCGTGAATGTGGATTAAGATGACGGTAGAAGGAGATAGGTGGGGATAGACAAGAGATAGAAAGGGATAGAAAAGAGGAGATTCAAATAAGAGATAGGCGTGGAAGTGGTTTGATAT
>JAUESI010000028.1:3282744-3321293 GCA_032275145.1 Synergus laeviventris | reverse complement strand
TTTTAAAGAATTTCTTGAAATTTATTGTGATTTTCAGAAACTTTAAGGGAATCTACTAGTTATAAGAGGTTTATAGAATCTTAAGAAATTTAAAGGGTTTTGGCGAGATTTAATGAAATTTTCATGGATTTTAAATAATTTAAAGGAATTCGAGGGATTTTACGGAATATCATGGAATTTTAAGGGATATTAAGAATTTTAAAGACTTTTAAGAGATTCAAGGAATTTAACAAAATTTCGTTGGATTTTTAGCAATTTTATAAAAGATTTAATGAGATTTCATGGGATTTTGAAGAATTTTAAGTAATTTAAAAAAATATAACGATATCTTGTGAAATTTTGAGGAATGTCAGAAAATATCAAGTGATTTTTTTTAATTTGAAGGAATTTCTCCAGATTCTGAAAGATGTTAAAGGGATTTAAAGGAATTTTATAAAAATTATAGAAATATCTCGAAGATCCCAAATAACAAATCTTAAATACGCAAATATTGCAAATGCATGTTTCCAATATTCCAAATGATTTAAATGTTCCAAATTTATTAATTGTATAATTAAACTTTTATATAATAATATAAGCATGATATAATTTATATTATTTAAGATAAGATCGTTTCCCTCGAACGATATATAGTAATTGCCTAGTGCGGAAGTTGTCGCATAATCCGCATTTCCCATAAATGGATACTCCCTCCGAGTAGTTTTACTCCACGACCTCACCTAACGTCGTTTTATCGACGACCATGAACCACCATTCTGGTCCAGCGACCCCACGTTTCATATTTCTCCTTGTTACAATCATGAAATGAGGATCCTGATTTTCTTCTTTTTTTTAAGAATTTCCATATTTTTCCTTTCAAATGACACAAAAAATCCTTTAATGCTTTCCCTAATTTTCAAAGTATCTTTTATACATACATATTTAACTTTCATTTAAGTCCTTTCGTTGAAGCAAAATATTATTTTTTAAAAGGAGGGTGGAATTCCAAATACTGCTTTTTATTTGAAATTTTCTTTAATGATTTTCACCCTATTTCAGTACTGTTTGTACGGATCACAGTCAGTAGGCTTTATTTTTTTTTTATTAGAGTAACCCTCATTTTTGCAGATACGTTTTGCATGGGGATGGATCATCGCAAATATATTAGTGGGGAACGAGTAACCTTTCTGAAAGGGCGTCCAATTCGGTCATGTGTGTTTTGATTAGCTGAACGACAGCCTTCAATAATAAAACTCGAATATAAAAAAAAATATACGAGAATCCATAAATAAATAAATAATTCAACTCTGGATAAATTAAACCTGGACCGCCAAAATCTGACTCAAAATTAGTATGAAATATGGAATCCTGTAGATTATTAAAATTTAAATTAAAAATGAAGTTTGCAGCATAGCGGGCCAATGCAGAGGTTTATCAATGTATAAAATAAAAAAAAAATGAAAAAAAAAATCAATTTTGAAGGGTGGGAAAAAAAAATAGAAAGATGGCGGTTCATCTTACACTCCAACTCTCTTTGATTCTAAGTTCCAACCTAACAGCTTCCAGGTGGTCGATACCATGCGCCACCAACGCGCAACCATCAGGGTTGCCTGGCAACCCGCCTCCGCACCCTGGATCAGCGGTCATCCTCCCCCAAACCCCTTAAACTCACCCACTTTTTCCACATTTTCCAAACCCCACCTGCTGACTCTCCCCTGACTTTATCGTTCACAACATCGAATACCTATACATCTCTCCATCAGTCATCAAATTATTTCCCTCCCTTTCTTTTTTTAGACCTTACACACTGTCGTACTCAGTATTAAGTTCTATTTTACTCAGTATAGTAAATAAATCCATTCAAAAACTACTTACTCTCTCAATATGAATTAGTTAAATTTTACTAATTAACAGAACTTTCTCACTAATTCTAAATGGTGCGAAGTCGTTTATTATAAATTAGTAAAAAGTCACTAATCCCATTAGTAGCAAGGACAAACTAACTAAATTTTAAGTTCCCCGATAATCTTTTTAGAAACCCCTTAAAATCCCACTCAAAAATGGTTAATTAATTATAATATAAAAACATTACTGATGTTCAGTTTGGTAATAGGTGACTTACTATTTCATATTTATTAGAAAGTGGAGAAATGACTAATTCAATAGTCAAATTGAAGGCTACTAATTTACTTAGTAAAGTTCTTACTAATTCAGATTGAGAGAGTACCATAAAAGGAAAATTTTGTTTTTGAATGGGAATATGGAATATTTATCATATTCGTCCTTTTTTCCTCAGTTTCGTACCATGATTCTCGTCCTTCTCGCATGTATTGGTAAAGGATGGTTTCTTCTTTTAGGGGTGATCACCCACGCAAAAGGCAAAGGATTTTGTGTAGGCGTGAGCGCGTGCTATAGGATCCTTATTCGATATTTTTCATCCTCTATCCTACTCCTCTTTCCCCTTATTTTTTACGTATCGTCGCAGATAGAACAGATATAAACCTTTATATGACTCGACAGACCTGCTACCTGCTTAGTTTTAGGAAAACTGTGTGACAAGTAAAATTAGCTGAAACTTTCCTTTAAGAATTTTGAGAGTGTATTTTAATCCTCTTTCATACTTTTTTAAAACACATTTATGGTATATTAAATAATTGCTGCGTTCCTACCTTTTTCCGGTACAATTATCCTCATCGGAAAAATCCTTGCAGTCGTTGTCACCATCGCAACGCCAAGTTTGTTGAACGCAGAGTCCATTTCTGCACTCGAATTGATCCTCTGAGCAGTTCATGTGGGTTCCTGTTAAAAGAAAATTGTTCATAAAGAGTCATCTGTACTGGAAAAATATTTCTTCAATACAAAATTATTATTCAAAAATAAATTATCTACTAACCACAATGCGACTCGTCGGAATAATCCCCACAGTCATCATCCCCATCACAGAGCCAGTGCTTAGAAATGCATCTCCCAGTTTCCGGACATAGAACGCTTCTCTCGCCATAGCAAGTTCCATTGGAATTTCTTGCTTCGAGAATTTCCTCACAATCAATCTCATCCTCGGAACCATCACAGTCCGTCTAAGTGGAATAAATTCGATTATAATTCCTCTCAGGATCGATAGCATTCATTAAAGCACGAATGCGCGGAAAACTAGGCGGGATCAATACCGGAAGTGGCAATCCCACAGATTATTATAATTATATTGACTAAATTTCCACATTTCCACATAAAAATAAATTTTCAAAAAATAGCAATTTCATCCCAAAGTTAAATTATATGTATATATTTTAAAATATTGTTTTGCAAAATAAAATTACTATTCAATTTTACCTGGCCATCGCAACGATCCTCAAATCTAATGCAGGTACAAGAATTCATGCAAAGAAATTGATCTCTGTTGCAAATCCAAGCACATGATAAAGAAAGGACATCCTTAGTGTCACTTTCATCTTCCAGTTCCTGGATCAAGGTTTTCTGATCTGGACTCATTCGTTCATTTGGATCCCACACTGGCCCAATTCCATGGCCTCGAGTCAACCCATTCCGAATTCTGCTATGATCTATTTCACGATAGCCACCTGTTTCGTATGCTAAAAATTCAAAAATAAGTCCACCAAAATTATTACCTTCCTCATTTTTAATGAACTTCCTCAAAAACAAAATTCCCAAAAATAATAGTTTGATACGCAAACCTCCTGCTCTCTCCTTGCCCCCTTTCCACCTTTTTTCCATTCCCAATCTCCCATACACCTCGCTATCCTCTCTACCCCCTCCCCTATTACCCTTTCACCCCCTACCCCATTAAACAATTACTCATGTCGCCTTCCCCTTGGCACTATACAACTACTAAGGGACAATCTCTTACTAATCTAACCTTACCCCCTCCCCTCCTGTCATTCCTAGCCTCACTACCCTTATCCATCATGCGCACAATACTCCCCATATACCTTTTCGCCCTTCCTCCTTCCTACCCTTCCAGTCTAGCCTCCTCATTTGATCTCTTCCAATCTAACCATCTTTTAACCCTCCCTCCATCCAAAATTTAGTTAAATAAAAATGTATTTATTCTTTCATAAATAAATAATGACTATTATAAAATATTACATCAAATTTTTAAACTACCAACGTAAAGCTTTTCTAGAAACTAAAACGAACGAATTAAGGGTTATATTTTTGGTATAAACTTTGCGAATCTAAGATCCAAGAGAAATTACCTAAGGCCCTCCTCCCCACAAGCAGCTTACGTAATACTTGGACAGACCCTTTCCTTTTCCATCATCTTCCTCTAGTTCGCTCTTTCCATCTGTCCCTCTCCCCTTAAACCCTCGCGAAATACCTTACCACCTTTCCCCCTATTCCACACTTTCCATCTACCCCTCCTATTATACCCTCCTGGAATGACTTTCCATTTCTACCTTGCATCCCCTATTTACCTCTATCCATGTGCCTCTTCCTATTATACCTTTTCCTTTTCATCCTGCTTCCCTATTTTCCTCTTTCCATTGTCCCTCTCCTTAAACCCCCCGAAGTATCTTTCTCTTTCCACCCTGCTCCCCTATTTCCCTCTTCACCCTCCAACAATTCCTATCCACCTGACCTGCTTATTCCTCAATTCCCATCTAATCCTCCTATTATACCTTCCTGGAATGACTTCCACTTTCTACCTTACCTCCCCTATTTCCAAATTCCTATATGCCCCTCCCCTTTATACCTTTCGCTTTCCATCCTGCTCCCCTATTTTCCTCTTCCCATTTGCCCCATCCCCCTCTGTACCCTCCCGAAATAAATAAATACATACGTTGTCCCATAATTTTTGTCATACGTGCTTAATTTTCAAAGTCTTTCAACTACGATCCGTCACAGTTAATACACTTTTTCATATGACAAAACCACTCATCAAATGTTTCGGTACTAAGTCACATTCTTCCTGAAAGGCGGCTATCATCTCCCAATCGGACGAAAAACGCCGACCTTTTATCCTCAGTTTGACGCAGAGAAACAAACCAAATTCGCAAGATGAGAGAAACCAATTTTTCGATGAGATGAGGCAAGTGAGTTTACGTGTATCACTTTGAAGTGACTGTTTTTGATTTATCTAACAAAACAGTTTCTATAATTCCACCTTTAGTGAAGAATACAGCGACCATTCGCTTATCAACAAATTTCACCTTTCGAACTTGCATTGGCACCTCCACGTCTTCGCAAAGACCCAAACTTTGCTTTGAGATTTCGTAAGAACATCATATTAGTATAATCAGGTCTCATCACCCGTCACAATGAAATTCACCTTCGCAGCAGAACCACATTTAAACTTTTTCATCATCTTTTTACACCACATGATACGACTCTCTAGTTGCTCGTCAGAAAGAGAATGCAGTACCCACAATATGCACCACTTTCTTACAGATAACTGCTCCTAAACAATCAGTTGTAAAGTTGATTTTGGAATGTGCAGAAGTTCCTCTAATTGCCTATACGTGATTTTTCTATTCAATTTGATTGTCTTCTGAAAAGCATCAACTGATGATTCTGAAGTAGCAACGTCCAATGAGTGTCCTGTGTGTGGTTGATCTTCGAGATCCAAACTCCCCCGTCGGAATTGAAAATACAGTTTTATTGTTTTTTATTGTTCTAAAGTTCTGACGGAAGGATAATCTTCGCCAAAAACTTCCGACATTTCTCCAAGTTGTAATAAATTATCGCAAGAAAGTCACGTCTTTTAAGCGTCGCCATAGCGTGTCGTTTCTACTGTGATATCTCAGTCTAAACTGACAGGTTTGTAACAGAGAAGTTAGGGTATATAGTATATACCTAAACCTAACCTAACTCCCTCAACTCTGTGGTGCAATAGAAATTTTTCTTCCCTTTCTAGCAGACCAGTACGACAAAAATTATGGGACAACCTATACATATGTATAAGACAATAGTCACAGAACTGTTGGCACAACAAATTCGTTTGCAGAATGTAGATATCGATTGTTTGCGAATTTGTTTACTCGGGGGAAATAGGTTATTCAAAGTTACCTCCACTCTCGATTCCGCCATAAAGTCCACCTCGACCTCTGCCTCTTTCGAGTCCAGTGCCAATCCCACCATAGCGTCCTTGTCCATAGATGCCACCGCTTCCCACGGGAGAACGCATCCCGTTGACAGGAGCACCGTTTCTGTAACTAGGTAGATCATCGGGCTGCGAAACTGGTAACTGCGGATTGCCATAAAATCCTGGTGGTAGTAGCGAGTGTGTTTTATGATGACTCCGTCCACCGGAACCACCGTAACCATAACCGTAACCCCCGTGTGTCTCGTATGGATGATCTAGAAAATATTAAAAAAGAATTCCATTTAGTTTTTAGATTTTTATTTTTATTGCTAGATCCTCTTATTTTTTCTTTTATTTCCTTACGAGTTTCATTCACTTTCACTCATTTCGATTACAACAAATTTTCTACATAGATTCCTCTTACCGACTTTTACCGACATCTTGAACACGCCAAGGTTCGTGTCCAAGCTAAATTGGGTTGCCAGAATGGTCTACTGCTCAGAGTTTGAAAAATTTCTGATTTTGATTTCGTAATTACGCTAGTAATTAGGTCCTTCTGGTTTTATAAAGTAGCACGTATTCGAACCATCGAATGCATGAGATGTCGGCAAGTGTCGATAACTGGATTAAATTTAGATATACCTTCGTGCTCTGGATTGTATTCAGGAGCAACTTTATGTCTTTCATCATGGCGAATTGAGTTTTTATCATCATCTCTCTCTTTGCTGCTATGTGAAACTGGAATAGTCGTCGTCCCCGAGAGGATTGGACTACTTCCGGTCTGTCGTAAACTTCCACTACCATATATCTGCCTGGCAGCTCCCCTGTTCACCGATTGATGTGTCGATGATTCCACCGAAACTTGTGTTTCTGCTCAGAAAGTAGAACATATTTTATTTTTATTATAAACTTTTATTCAATTATTAAAATTTAGTTAATATAGCTTCATTTAAAAATCATGAACATCTGTAATATGAAAATATTAACCGTTACTTGGATGATTTCATATAGAAAATTTTCTAATTCGTGAAAACGAAGGACTAAACAGAAGGACAAATTGCAATCTGAATTTGATGATTCTGGACTTTGAAATTTAAAAAATTCAATTTTGAAAGGGTTTAAATCTTTTATATTGACATTTTTTAATAATGTTAAAATTTAACATTTTTTTTTTAAATTGCAAATCAATTGAAAAATTGAAAATTCTATCCATAATAACAATAAAAATTCCATTTTTTGTTGTGAAATAAAAACGACTTTTTTTTTTTAAATTTGAATTTGATGATTCTGGAATTTTTAATTGGAGAAATTCAAGTATAATGGAAGAATCCAAATTTGAACGTTCTTCAAATAAAGCATTCGTATAAAAATGTTAAAAGTTTTAATTTTTAATTTAAAATTGGAAATCAATTTCAAGGAATTTTCAATTATTATATTAATGAATTTTAAAGGATTTTCAAAAGAGTTGCAGTGAATTTAAGGAATGTAAAGGGATCTCAAGATTTCAAGTGATTCTAGGGAATTGAAAATCATTTCAAGAAAATTTACAAGATTTCAACGATATAAATATTTTCTAAAGGATTTCTAGAGCTTTTAAGGAATTTGGAGCGATTTCAATAGATTTCTAGTGATTTTAAAGAATTTTTAAAGGATTTTAGAAGAATTCAGAAGATTTTCAAAGAACTCTTTGAATTCTCTTGAATTTCAAAGATATCAAGATATTTCAAAGGATTTCAAAAGATTTCAAATGATTTTAAAGTATTCCAAAAACATTTTAAAGTTGCAAGATTTAAATGTTTCATTATCAACAATATGTCAGTTTTATTATACTATTTTAAGGTGGGAATACCAATTTGAGATTGGTATTAATGTGACTTACTAAAATTATATAAAAATATTTTTATTGTAACCCGTGCAGAAATTTTGATAGGGTCCTAATGGGGTCCTGCCCAGCTTTCCCTAGTTCTAGTGTGGTCCTGATCTGGAAAACTTGAAAGGACCCCACAAGGAACAACTTGTCAATACCCCATCAAGATTAAAAAACTATTCATGATTCATTACTTAAAATATTTGATTACATAACTATTATAGGTAATAATTATATTGAAACAATTGGTTTTAAGGAGTTTTTAAAAAATTTCAAAATAATTCAGAGAGATTCAAGATTTTAGAGTATGTTGATTAAAATTTTTTTTTTAGGTATTTCAAAGGATTTTAAATGATATTTAAGAATCTTTAAGGATTTTCAAAAAAGATTTCAAAAGCGATTTTAAGGAAACTTAAAGGAATTTCAAGAAATTTGGAGTGATTCTAGGGAGTTTAAAAGGATTTTAAGTGATTTTATGTGATTTCAAATAATTGAAAGCCATTTCAGTAGATTTCAAGTGATGTTAAAGAATTTTAAAATAATTTCAAAAGAATTCGGATGAATTTCAAGATTTTCAAATGAACAAACAATTTTATTAAGTGATCAAGAGATTTCAAATAAATTCAAAAGAGTTTCAAGATTTTCATTTATTTAAAAATATTTGTAATTTAGTCCAAAGGATTTTTAAAGATATTAAAAATTTCAAAGGACTTTAACAGAATATAAAAAATGTAAGAATTTTCAAGAAATGGCAGAGTTATAAAAGCATCTTAAAGGATTTCAAGAGATTTCAAGTTATTTTAAGGAATCTAAAAAATATTTTAAAAGTTTCAAGATTTTGAAGTACTTTGAATTTGAAAAATGTTTTTGAATTCTTTAAAATCTGTTAAATCTATTGAAATCTGTTGAAATTTGTTGAAATCTCTACTTGTTAAAAATTATGAAAAAAATATAATCATAAAATTTATTGTAATAATAATTTTCAAGAAAAACCTGCTTAAAGTTCGTATACCAATTTTTAAACATATATGTAAATATAACCATCTTTTATTTTCTTCATAAATAATTAAATGTAGGAAATATGGAGAATTCCCTATTTTTACCCGATGTTTGGTTTTGACGTGGAAAACTCTTCATTGCCTTGTTTCATTATCATCAATATCTCAGTTTTATTACATAATTTTAAGATATAAAAATATTTTTATTGAAAATAGAAATCCCAACCAGGGCCTGGTCAGAACTCTTTTTTCAATAGAGCTAAATAGGGCAATTTCTGCACGGGTAGTTCTTATATAATTCCTCAAATTCTGAATAATGGCTTATTGGATCGTGACCTAAATTAGAAAAAACTTTAATTGCTTTCCGATTCGAGACCTCGGTCCCACGCATATAGAATAATATATACTATACTTATATCATATATGAAAATCTACGACATTCAATTGGCTGAGAGTGGGTGAGGTCGTGTCGAGGGATTATTTTTGGGTCCGTTTGAATCGCTCCAGGGGGTCGAAAATGAAGGCGAAAATGAATTTCGGTGGACCACAGGCACCATTCCATGAATGACTCGAGACTGAAGCGGAGGCGTAAAGAACTTTCATTCACTACGACGACGACTGCGCATTTATGTCGATCGATATACAATGGCACACACCCTTTCCGGGGGTGAAATGTGAGATTAAGGTGGTCCAGAGGCACCAAGAAAGAGAAAGTTGTAGATTGTCCTATCCAAAAAGGAAGACGTAATAACTCTTCGTTTGATATCTAATAATAATTATAAACGTCTCATTCACTAAAATAATAAAAAATCTCTTCCCCAAAACTCAAAAAACATCCTAAATTCACCTACAATATCCACTTTCTCAGCATCAATTCCACAACTCGCAATTTATCCAGCAGGTGTTATAAAACAATTTCTCTATAATTAGCAATGTATTTATAATAATTTTACTGATCAACCTTGAAATTACAAGTCGATATGGCAACCTATCGAGAAGATCCATGGTGAGCTACAAAGAAAAAACTTGACTGAAAATAATTTTAATAATAATTTAATAATGTTACTGAAAAAATGTATAATAACATACTATATACACGACATTAACATTTTCCACTATTTACCCTTATCTTTGAAATGTTTTACTTCTCCCTATCGGAAGTGACTTTCACTTTTTTGCTAGGTATTAAAGTTAACTACTTCTCCAGAAATTCTGACCGATATTCCGATTTTATAATACATATAAGAGAGATATAGCCCCCCAACCTTGCACCCCCGACAAACTATTAAATCCTTCCTTGGCTTTATTCCTACGTATAATATCGCTATTATGCAGCAAATCCCCTTTAAAGGGACATAAAAGTCAAGAATTTGTGTTTTCATTGATTCACAAAACATAGTTTTTTATATTAATAATAATCCTAGTTATTAAAAGTTGAAGTTAATCCAGCGAACTAAACGTTTTTATAAAAAATTTAAATTTTGGAATGCATTTTTATAATTATAGGTAAAACTGTTTCAAAAACACGTAAATTTAAAAAAAATCATATTTTTCTTTGGATGATTCAAAATCGGTTTTACACAAGCTGTGATTCTCATTTACAATAGGAATAATTACTTAAAGATCGGAACTGAAATCATATTCTTGAATCTTTTCCATCAATAATAAATGAAGCGAACTTCCTCATCAAGCTGAAATATTCAATCAACCAGAAATAACGTTTTTACAGAAATTTTCCTCTCCATTTTAAACCATAATGCATTGCCTGAATGAAAAAAAATCGATCTATGGATCGATTATTTTTATCTGGAAAAATGGATTTTTAAATTTATCAACTTGCTTTAGCATCCATGGATCTAGATATTAATGTTGAAAATATGTAGATATTACAGCTATAATATCTATG
This sequence comes from Synergus laeviventris, assembly GCA_032275145.1. Taxonomy (NCBI): domain Eukaryota; kingdom Metazoa; phylum Arthropoda; class Insecta; order Hymenoptera; family Cynipidae; genus Synergus; species Synergus laeviventris. Next base: position 3,310,503 of record JAUESI010000028.1, on the reverse strand, counting down.
TGAAAGCTGAACGTCTTTAATAGATGTCTCTATGTTAAACATTCATTTTTGTCAATATTTTTGTAATATATATATTTTTCCATATTCAAAACATATGATTTTATATATTTTTTAAACTAGATTATTATGTAAGTACACATTTTCTCTCTTGGAAAATAATAATATAGCATAACAATAAAAAAGTTCTAGTTATAGTTTCTAGAACCAACGGGTTAACAAATTTCTAGTTATTTTAATCAAACTTTCTAGGTATTTTCTGGTTATAATGACCAGAATGTAATATTCCTAAAATACCAGAAAAATGTCTAGTAAAAAATTCTGTCTAATCTTACCAGAAACTTCTAATAATTTTAACCAGTTTTTTCTTTTTTCTAGTTAAAATAACCAGAATTCTAGTTATTTTAACCAAACTTTTTTCTGAGTGAAAAACTCTTATTCACAACAATATTGAATGAAATTGGTTCCAAAACCAAAAAGTTAAAATTTGATTCCGTACATTTTTAAATCGAAAAATATTATAAAAAGTTCAAACTCCTATAATTAAAAAAAATAGGATCCAAATATTTAAAATGTGAATAATTGGATTATTCAAACAAATAATTTTTTTTATTTCGAATGAACTAAATCGTGATTTAGGTTATGATATATAATTTTTTAAACTTTTTTAATATACTCAGTGCTGAATTGTAATTTGATTCTTATTTCTAAGTAATGAATAAATTACCTGCACATAGTGCAAAGATGATGCAGGATAGGCCAACGAGGCTGCGACACAGCAGATCGTAAGGGTTTGACCTCATTTTTACTCGGGACACTTCTCGGCCTTTTAAAGCTGAGATTCACCTTCAACCCTCTTCTTTTATGATCACCCTTTATGGGGTTTAATTACGAACCCTCAAAGTCAAGAATCGACGATGTCCTGTACGTCAAGGTCACGAATGATTCACCACCATTCATTGTTCAAGTCTTCGCAATCTATCGGTCCAATTTAAATATTTAAAACTATTTTATTAACAAATTATTCAAATATTACTACTGCATATATTAAGAAAGACTATTTTGCATAAAAATAATCAATTAATCAAGTAATCAATTAGACACTAAATCGAGAACCCTTTAACAAAAAAAAAATTAAAAATATAAATTATATACTTTTGTATAGCCAGCAGATATTAAAATAATAAAAAGAATTTTAAGATCCCAACCCTTTCTATTTGAAAACCTGTACTGCGTCACAAAATAGTCACGAATTTACTCCCTAAAAATATTCCAGTTAAAAACTGAATTGAAATATTTTTTAGTTACTTTATTTATCTTTCGTAAATGTATGTTGGCTATTGGAAATTTATACCCATATCGATTTGTAGATATTGTTGTACGTGTGATTTTCTTTCCTAAGATATATAATACATAACTTTTAGATTATAATTTTATTTGGTTTTATTTGAAGAGTTTGTTTTGCTGTTTAATAATTTTTAATCTGTTTTAAGTTTAGTAAATCTCTGTACCTTTTCTATAATTCACATTTTATTTTAAATTATACGCTTAGGACACGAATGTACACCCCCTATTTTTAAAGAACGAATTGGACAGCATTCGAGAAAACTGTTCGAGCGAAAACCCGAACTACCGTCACGAAAAAAAATCTGGACTACATCCTTTGTACCGGTACAGTGAAACGCATCATGAACGTTCGAGGGGAAATTCAACCCCTAAGTAATGGCAAAACGGACGACACAATGCAACCTTAATGTCGAAGCTACACTGAGCATAGAGATGCTGAAAATTCTCGACGAATGAATCCGGGATTCCACGCAGGCGCTTTTCGCAGGATTGCAGGAGGCTGAGAAAAAGGACCTGAGACCTTTTAGAAAAGGAAAGCCGATAAGGTATAAGCAAGATATCAAAACCAACATATCCTTTGATTAACAGATTTTAACAGTTTATAGAACTTCATAATTTGATATATTATAATTTCAATCGTTATTTTATTTAAATTAGTCCTATTTCGCAAAACAATTCAATTGTTTTTACACCATGGAACATTGAATCAATTATTCACAGTGATAAATTGATGATATATGACAAGAAAAATGGCGCTTGTCTTTCAATGTCATATTAAAAAAATAGATAATTATTGCAGCTGCTTGCTCAGAATAAAAAAAATCGTGAACTGAACCTATAACCTGAACCCGAAGATCATTCTATCCTTTTCTATCATATTGCGCTATCTCTCTTGCGGTCACGTGACAAGAGAGATAGCGCAGAGAGATAGAAAAGGACAGAATGATCTTCGGGTCCAGGTTATAGGTTCAGTTCGATTGTACTCAGGCCTTTATCCTGGGTTGTCTGAAAAGTTTCCGACCCCTGTCTGAAGATAGCAACACATATCTACATTTGAGGAATATGTTTGAATATGTTTGCGCATGCCTTAGGAGATCCTAACCGGAATTTGAGGCATTTTGGACGCTTAGTTTTTATTTGACAATCGTTGAGTCATTGTGAATATTTTTCTGAAAATGGAAAACATTGAGTATCGAGCTGTCATTAAGTATTTGTTTTTGAAAGGCAATAATGCTTATGCCTATGCAAATCAAAGAGGAGTTAGATACTGTATATGGAGATTCTGCTCCATAATTTACGACTATGAAGATTTGGGCAGCAGAATTCAAACGTGGCCGTATCACTCTGTTGGAAGTGAAAAGATAGGAAGGCTATCCATTTGAATCTTTTTCAATCTTCAGGATTGAAATCTAATTCTATCTATGTTTTAATCTACAATAACCTCTTTCCTTTTAAATTTCCCCTTTTTATCTTTCTCATATCCTTTGTTTATCTTCGCCAATCATTTCCTATCCTCCACCTATCCTCGCAAATCTTTCCTTATTCTTCGTCTCTCAAAATTAATCTTTTTCTATCCCTTTTGCAATGAACTGCCTCGCCTATCTTTTTTAATACCGACTAGAAAGCCCATCTTTTTCAACCCATACCTTCCTATCCATTTCTATCCTTTATCTAATCATCTCTATTCTTTTCTATCCTTTTATAATATATGAGAAAGCCTATCCTTTTCAATCCATACCATTTTATTCATATCTATTCTTACACAATAATTTCAATCCATTCCTACCTCTCTTGAAGTATACTACCAAGTCTATCCATTTCAATCTTTATTTTTCTATCCATGTCTATCCTTAATCTAATAATCTGAATCCTTTTCTATCATTTTTACAATCTACTAGGAAGTCTATCCTTTACATTCCTTATCTTTCTATCCATATCTATCCTTGTAAAATCATTTCAATCTTTTTACATCACACATATTGGATTATTTCTATCTGCTTAATCGTTTCAACTCTGTTATGTCCCTTTCTGCAATTTGCGTTTTTTTTTAATCTAAAATTTTAATTAGGTTTATAATTAATATCTATGAGACAAGGATGAGCGGATTAAAAGAGATCCGTTTTAGATAAAAAAAATTAAAGATTAAGAGAGTAGAACCACAGAGATAGATTAGTTTTTATACTGACAAAGATATTGAAAGGGATAAAGATGGATAGATTAGAGATGAATGTGGAAATTGATGATATAGTTAGGTTCATGTTGAAAATTTGAGATTAATAAATTTAAAACAAGTTTAAAACTAAGGATAGATAAAGATTGAATATGGGAGATAGAAAAGGGTAAAAATTAATTCCTTGAAAATCTGATTTTTCCTCCGATCTCCTAAACCATCGACGATAATAGCTATATGAGCAAAATGTATAGTCCCTTTCTATGCATTTCAAGAATGTTTACTGAAATTTTTTTTAAATATTTAATAATAATTTATTATTTTATTACAAAAGGTAACTATTATTCACGTATTAATTACTTAGTCAATTATATATGTTCCATTTACTAACAATAACCATTCTTTTCAACCTCTTGCATCAATTATAAATTGATACATACAATTTACAATAAATGATATAATAAGTAATAAAAAAAATGTGCAGGACATTTTATTAAATCTGACTTATTATCAAAATATAAAAAATTTGAAAAACAAAATAATGTGATTATTAATACAATAATTATTCATATTAATATTTATTCTAATTTTTAAAAATGCATTACTTTAATTAAATTTATATTTAGAATCCAGGAGACTTTAAACTTTCAAAGTTATATTCCAAAGAAAAGGATTAAAAATAATTTTATATGGATATATTTTCTCAAAAGGTATTAGTGTGAAAAATACCGAGAAAAATGCAATGAATCATTATTGATTATGATTTAAATAAATTTATTCAAATAGTATCTATATAAATAAATATAACATAATTATAAATTTAAACCTATGTAATTGACATTGAGCTTTAAGAAATTTGTCTGGAATGCATAATTAGTAATTTTAAAGACATTAAGTTTTTGAAGTCCGGAAAAACTTTATCGTCGGTTCAGCAATTAATTTTGGGGCGTCAATCGCGTATTGAAAATCAATGTGATTGAAATTCTCATTTGGAATTTTGTAGTACATCTGTACATTTGGTAAAGTTTCTACTAATCGTTCAACGTCCTGAAAAATATAAAGGTGGAATGAATTATTGCAGAATTTATAAAATAGAGGTACTGAAATTGTAAATTATGAAATATTTCTTTCTAAAAAACACTAATATAATTATTGTAAAATAATATATATGAATTTATTACAAAAATAAATATTTAAATTACCCTATAATCTGACAATAGGTCATTCTGAGCATAGAAGATTGCTATTGGAACCTTCACATTTTCAAGTTTGTAACTTGGAGGGGAGACTTGGCCATATTTTAGCCTATTCAAAAATGGCATTACGTAGTCAAACTGGCAAAATCTTCCTGAAATCACATTTTTAGAAACACAAGTAATAACAAATATTTATACAAAATATTAAATTTATTATAAAAAAGGAAAGTATTTTTTGACATGCATAAATTACTAAAATTACCAGATTTAAATTCTTGCGCAAAGTGAAAAAACTGTTTGACAGAGCTTCCAGCTGGTACGTGGCCCAAAATTATCGGCACCATAGACTGCAAAACAAATATTGAAAATATTTTAATATTTTAAATTAGAAAAAAATGGTTATTTTTAATTAACAAAAATACAAATATTTTTCTAAAATCTTGCCTTGTTTAATTGAGCCGTATCGTATCCGGTTATCATAAAAAGTGTGTTACTGCATACAACTTGATATAGTGATCGAGCTTCACACGCATCCCTTCCAATTTTTGTGAGAAGTGCATTCGTTGGTAAAAATTCATTAACGTGAAAAAAACGCAGCATGTACTAAAAAATTTGGAAAAATCGTATTTGAAAAAATAATTCTTAAAATTTTCTTATTTATTTTTGAACTTACATATAGTGGCGTAGATATTTTCGCGAAGAGGCTAATAATCGGATTTCTCATGTGACTCGTAAAAGCAATAGGGGCGTAAGCCACAGCTTTGATAATTTTTTCATTATATTCAGGTTTCTCTGACAACAAAACCAAAAGAGAAGTCGTTCCCTGAGAATGTCCAACATAAAAAATTTGTTTTTGTCCAGTTATTCCCAAAATATAATCAATTGTCGCTGGCAAATCATAAATGCCCATTTCGTGCCAAGAAAAATCCCAGAATTTTGTATCCGAGGTGGAAAAATTGACGTGACCTTTCGAGTAGGTATTTCCACGAGAGTTTCCCATCCATACGTCGTAGCCTTTGTCGGCCAATAGGTAACCTACAGAAAATCAAGAAAATCTATAAATATTTTCAATAATTTGATAATTTTTTAATTTTTGCTAATTTCATCATTTTTAATTTTACCCAAAGAATTTAAAGGGCCCATCACTACCCAGTCAGAAGAACTGGAAAGAATTCCATGTTGGAGAAAAACTACTGGCTTCTCTTTGCGATGAGGAATTTCAATATTTTCACTTTTCCCACAGATACGATGCAGTGTCAATAGATAACCATCTTCGGTTTTCACTTCATGAGATTCTGGATGGTATCCATACTTTTTTATCAGCTGAGGCTAAATTAAGATTCAGAAAAAAAATGTCGATTTCTTATTTATTTATTGGAAATATGTTAGAGTGAAAATATAATCGTACTCACAGTGTCTAAATTAACATCTGGATGATCGATCATTTCCGAAAAATCTTCAATAGCTAAAGTTGGAACCACCAATTTTGTTACAAATCCCCAGGACTTCAAAACTGTTTGCTGTGCAATTAGTTAAAAATATTTTAATGAAGTAAAACTAACGATTATTTGCCGAGTCTATAATAATTTCTTAATCAATATTCTATATTAATTTGAATAAATTATCTCAATTCTAATCAGCATTTACCAGAAAGTAACAAGAAATGGAAAATCTGTTAATTTTTATCAGAACACCTGGCATGATAATATCTCATTTTACCTATATTTTCAGACGCTAAAATCTCGTTGCAGCAATAATTATAGGAATAAATCTCTGGAATGTTCAAAGTGTAGAAAGACTGCACTTTATTCAGTCTCAAGTCTCATAATTATGAACTAACGTAGAGAGCAGCTTGTAACATATTATTATGATCATTATTATATTATTACTTCTGACAATAGGATTACGACATATACTAATTTAAATTCCATTCGAAATTTCAGTCTTGAGATTCTCAATATTATAGATAACAGATATAAAAATTAGAAAAAGGATTTAATTTTCGTTAATTAATTAATAATTAATTAGAACCTCGTTTATGCATTAAAGTGCAAATTTCTGAACGTGAAAGGCTAATGATTTGCAACTAGGTCTCACACCATTTGACTTTCTATATATTAGATCATTTTATTCATCGCGAAGTTACGACATCTGAAAAATTCTAGAACACGTTTTAGCTATAAAATTTGTTAATAAATCTGAATATGAAGGCATGTTTACCTTTAAATCTCTGACAGTTGAATCATCTGTAATATAGTCAATTTTCTTTCCTAAAATGTCAATGCTTTCCATCACCTTATCATAGCCCTCTGTAATTTTAATTGTTTAATATTATAAAACAGTATTTCCATTTTGAATTATTAACTATCTACGTATAATTAATTACAACCATAAAGAGCAAAAAACGTACTTTGAAAATAATCTTTGCCTCTCTGATACAACTTTTTTGCCATTTTTACACCTGGTAAATATTCCAACCACCTTGTAACTTTGGACTATAAATGAAATTTAAAAAAATGTACCATACTATTTAAATATTGATAAATTAATTAAAGTTTTCGTATAAGTGATTAGTTACCTCAGTATGGTCTCCATCTTTTTCTATGAATGGAGAGGACATTGCAAAGATTCTTATGGATCCATTAAAATAGCCCATGACTGATAATTCTCTTGCTTTTGTTGTTGCTAATATATATTGAGCTACTCGTTCCAATTTCTTTTTCTCAACCTCCTCGATGCTACAAAATCAGGTTGACTGCAATGAAAATTTTGGAAAACGCTCGACAAAGAACGAAACAACTATTTTTATAATTTAAAGTTTTATTTAAATTAAGAAAATTAAAAAAAAAATTATACGTTTAAATATATATGTAATTTCAAAATATATTAATATTTTAATCTTTATACTTACGAAGTCAAATTTTCGGCCATTGAAGAATTGCTTACCCCCAACCATATATCGTATCCTTGATCCACAAGAATATATCCTATAAAATCAAAATAAAGTATATTTTTTGTAAATAAGGTTTTAAATATTTAGAAATTATAGTTGTATGTTTTGAATTTAAATACCTATAGCTATTTGAGGCTTATTTATAACACAAGGGTCAGAATCACAAAGAATTCCATGTTGGAAAAGAACCGGTTTTTTTCCTTTTGCCTTTGGTGATTTTGGCCCCCCCGGAATTCGATAAAGTATCGTCTCTTCTACATCATTAATTTCATCTTTCAAATCTGCTTCAGATGACGTAAGAACATCAGGAAAAACGTAACGTTCTATATTATACTCTGGCAACACGTTTAACTGGTACTGGAAAATAAAAAAAAAATAAAAAATAAAAAAACATAAAAAATTGCTTAACTATAAAAAACAATTTCTATTGTATAATTTAAACTGTTATACCATTTTTTATTATTGTTAATAATTTAGACAGCCCCTCTCTGAATGTCATGTTATTCAGTACTCTAACAAAAAAAAATTATCTAATTTTCTACAGATTAATATACACAATAATGCAATTTTTTCACTTTCTGATCTACAAACCAAATTTTTTTGAGGACTTTCAAAGTAGTTGCGAAGAGTGTTGGGGGTCCAGGTCCTGGCACTTCGGAAAAAGGTCAAAACGATGAGGAGAGTCGAAATGTACTCATACGATACCATGATTGACTTTCACTATTGAAAGGTCTGAAATCCTTTCGCAGCACTTGAATCAAAGTCTTTATCAAGCAGACCTTGGTGGTCGGAAACACAGCTCAACTGAATCTGTGTATAAAGTATAACTGAAAGTGAGTCTTCGATGATTGTGACCTCGTGAACTGCGTTCCACAGATAATACGGTGTGCAGGTCACGCAAAACGTAATATTTATTCACGCACTCTGCGGGCGCGTGAGAAATTCCATAATTATCTTCATGGTCCACTTCCGGTACAAATATTCCTCGCAATAGTATTTTCCCTTCTCCTGAAACATTCCCAGATTTTCCAATTCATCATTTTTATTCAAATAAACAATTTTAAATCTTCTACAATAAATTACAATTTTATACAAAAAATATGTTTTTACTTGTATTTTCCAGAACAAGTGTCAAGCAAAGAAAAAATGAAAATAAGCTACTAGAATGTGATTTGATATCACTGTATAAATGTTTACATACTTTGATATAAAGAAGATACTAAATAACACTTTTTTTAATGAATACAATATTGTTGGATAAAATATACTACCTTCCATAAATAATCTAACCACATATTTCTGGACCATCCAGAGATATCCTCCCCCTCTCCCTTGACTGTGACCCATTTACGGACTACCCCAATAAATCCCACCTCCCCCAACCTATGTATCCCTTCTTTAACCCCACTGCCTCCTCTCCAAGTCCTCCTTCTGAAATCCCTCACCACCTCCTCCCAAAACTCTTATCGCCCCTCACATTCCTCTTGATCCATTGGTAATTTTTATTGGAACAAAATTATTGTTGACAATGAGTTTCACCATGAAGTTTCTTAAAATTATACTTTATAGAAACAACATTTTTGCATTACATGGTAATTAATACGTACTGTCTTTTAATTTTAAAAATATGACGCCAAATTCCTTGGATAGAGAATTTAAAATGCACTTTTTTTTCTCAGATGAATATTAGCAAAATTTGAGTTGATAAATTTATCTTATTTCAGAGATAAGATTACTTACATACTCTTGAGTCAGACGAGTTCTTTCCCTCTTTGCTACTTATATTTATTAAGATTTGATATCTTTTGCGTGTTGTTAAACAAATTGTTTAATATCTTGTCCTTGTTCTACTATTGTGAAGATTAATAATTAAAATTATTAATAAGCACTTTAGAAGGATAAACTTTTCAATATTAATGCAAATTTATTTATATTTTATCGTCATGGATAAATATTTAAAAATATTTACAATTAGTCTGAAGAAAAAAGATCATAAATCATTTTCGTTCATTAGACATTTCACATTCTCCTGGTAAGTTATCCCATTTGGTTTTCAAAAATTTTACAAATTCGTGGATTCATCTTTATAACGCGACATTAAACTCAAAATTTTTTCATAAATCAGCGTATTTGCATCTTTCGCCCAGAGAAAGTCCAAATGGTTGAATTCGCTTAAAGGAACTCGAATTTTAGCAACTGGATTTCCAAGTTTTTCATAAAGCCTCTCCACATCCTGAAAATTTCAATTTCACTGATAATGATGATCATTTTGAAATACAGAATAATTATTAATTGAAAGTAGAAACCTTTGTATGAGCGAGTAAATCATTGACACTATAATGCAAAAACACAGGTGTTGTCACCTGACTCAAATTGTATTCCGGAGGTGAAATGCTTCCATAATTCTTCAAATTTCCAATTAAGCCATAGTCATATTGCCTAAAATAATCTGCAAAAAATTAAGAATTTATTTATTATGCGTTTAATTATCACATAATGACTTAAAATTACATAAGAAAAGCTAATATAATATACCATTTTTCATGAGTTGAGAATAGTGAAGAGCCTGTTTTACAGAAGCGCCCGCTGGAGTGTGACCTAATATTGTAGGAAGTAGAGTCTTCAAAAAAATAAATAAATAAATATGAAAATTGTGCTTCAATAAGTATGTATAGAAAGAATGTGAAAACTATTTTTTATGCAATTACCAAGTTTAGTTGGTTTGGACTGTAACCAGTAATGATAAACAAAAGATTGCTGCAGAAAGGCTGAAGAACAGAACTTTTATCACATAATTTAGAAGTAAATTGTTCATAAAATTCCTGCGTTAAACGAAGCTCGTACACACCAAAATACTTCATGACAAGCTGAAATCAATAAATCACAAATATTATGCAAAATAGAGATCTTTGAGATACAACTTTGATCTTCCGTTATCATTTTTTCCATATTTCTCAAGATTTTCCTAAGTGCATATTTACGAGTATGCTCTTCCAGATTGCTGTGAAAGTCAACGATAATTATACATTTTCTCATATGTCACACTTATTAATAATTGCTGTTGTCTCATTGACATTTTTATAAACTCATGCTTTTATTGGGCTGAAGTATCAGACGTCTACCTAGATAAACTTTTTTTTTCATCAAAGATTAAATTAAAAATATTGTTTGCAAAACCATTTCCCATGATTTTTGTTGAAATAAACAAATTGTTTTAAATAAAAAAATTTTTTAGAGAAAATCTTCGAAGAAAAAAATTCGTCTGAGAAGACGTCTGAAACTTCAGCCCAATCATGATTTTTTTAGATTATGATTTTCATTTATTTAATTGTGCTTCTTATATTAAAAGACTTACCCAAATTTGATCAATGATCAAAGAAATCAATCGAAAAGGTGGACTTTTCATGTGTCGGCAATAAGCCACAGGTGCTAAAGCATGCATTGCTATAATTTTTTTATTGTATTCTGGCAATTCAGAAGCCATCGTGAAAAACGTTGTTGTACCTTGACTATGCCCAATATAAAAAATTTTTTTTTTCTCTGTCTTTTCTAAAATGTAGTCAATCATTGCTGGTAGATCTTTCAAGCCAATTTCGTGCCAACTGTTGCAAAGAAATGAGTAATTATATTACCTAATATCCTATATTTTTAAAAAAGCTCTACTTTTTTTTTAATTACATGCAAATAGAAAAAAATGTTTATCTTTACACACTCATTACAGTAATTTTTTCAAAGAAAAAATTCAGTTTTTTACACATGAAACAGGATTAATTTTACCTGAAGGACCAGAATTTTTCTTCGTTTATAGAAGAACTTAAATGTTTTCTACAGTAAGTATTTCCTCTAACATTTCCTATCCACACATCATATCCAGCATCTGCTAATAAGTAGGCTAAAACACAAATTTTTAATCAATTTAAAAATATTTTCATTGATATGACATATATACATAGGTTGTCCCATAATTTTTGTCACGTGCTTAATTTTCAAAGTCTTGCGAAGTACGTTCCGTCACAGTTAATAACTTAATACACTTCTTCATATGACGAAACCACTCATCAAACCACTCCTCCAGTCCTCCCACATCTGTTTCGGTACTAAGGCACATTCTTCTTGAAAGGCGGCTATCATCTCCCTATCGGACGAAAAACGCCGATTTTTGTGTGTACCACTTTGAAGTGATTGTTTTTGATTTATATAACAAAACAGTTTCCATAATTCCACCTTTAGTGAAGAATACAGCGACCATTCGCATTTCGTAGGAACTGGTAGGAACTAGCAACCTACGATGGGCGTCCTGTATGTGATTGATCTTCGAGATCCAAACTTCTTCGTCGCAATTGTAAATATCAGAGCTCTACAGTTATGACGAAAGGAAAAGGACAATCCTCACCAAACCGAAATTTCTTTGAAACATTCTTCTTTACTAACTGACAGGTTTGCAACAGAATTAAGATAGGGTGTATACCTAACCTAACTCGCCCTATTCAGTGGTGAATAGAAATTTTTCTTCCCTTTCTAGCAGGCCCGTACGAGAAAAACTATAGGACAACCTATGCATATATATATACAGGGTGTCCCAAAAGGACTTGCTGAAACTTGCAGTTTTATTCTAACCTCCTTAGAAGCCACAACGTTAGAGTCAAGATATATATCAGTGGTCAAGATGAGTGACATTACGATCGGAAGAAAAAGTTTACCCTGTCCAGTGCTTCTTTTCTATAGGAAAATTGCATAGTGCTGCTTATAGGGGATTTCGTACTAAGTATAATACGACCGAAAACACTCTTAGAAGGTGAAAACGTATTATGCACATATTTACATGTAATGCGTCAGCTGAGTCACGAGACTTATTCTTTATAATTTCTATTTATTTATAATTTCTTTTTTATAGAGTTATCGATAATTTTATCGAATATAGAAACGTACAAGACCGTATACACGATGTATCAGGCCGACCTGTATCAGTGACCATAGAAGAAAACGTCGAGAAAATTGCAAACTATTTCAAGGTTAATTCAAATTTCTCATCAGCTGTTATCCGAACTTATATGGGAAAACTGGTTGAATTTCGCAAAACGATAACTTTTTACAAACGAAACAAATTTTTATTTGAATGGCTACGTTTTCATATCCAAACCTTTACTCCGCCAGAAGGTATCAGCATGGATAGCTAAATTACTCTAAATATACTCAAAGAAAACTTCAAGCTTTTCTCTTTCAAACGCTATTATTTATTTTTTGAAAAACCACAAACGCAAAAAATGATAGTCGATTAGTTTCAGCAACATCTTTTGAGACACTCTGTACATTGTTTCAAATCTTGAGTCTGAATTGCATAAAAAATATTTCAAAGCGTACCAAGAGACTTTCCAGGGCCTAAAATAATCCAATCTGTGGAACTCATAAGTAAACCATGCATGAGAAAAACAGTTGGTTTTCCATGAGGATTTGAATTATTTTTGGGTCCGGTTATCCTGTGCATTTCTAAAACGTATTCGTCATAAGTTGCAACAGTGTGTACTTCAGGGTTGTAGCCGTACTTATCAATTAGTTCAAACTAAAAAAATTTTCAAAGGCGTGCCTTTATTATAAAAATAGTTTTTCTTTTTAATTTTTCCGAGTTATTTTCTTGGAGTAACATTAAAAATTTCTAGAATGAACTTACAGTGGAAAGATAAGCATCAACATCTGGTTCCCGTAAAGCTTTCGAAATACCTTCCACATCGACTTTATTTAAAAAATCAACATATTCCACTTCTGGTAACACTATTCCACTTGCCACAAAAATGTGGAAAAAGATACCCACAAGGAAGAAAATTGGGTCTTTGGATCCTAGCATTGTGAAAATTGAACTAAAAGACTGGAACCACTGAACACCAATTTATAATACTTCGTAAGAATGTTTATCCTCAGATATCATATTCTAGACGATAAAATAAGATGGAATAATCTTTCAAAAATTATGAATTATAATCTTAAAATCTTAATTCACACTATTGATAAAAATGTCTAGCTCAATTTTGGAATCCAGATCGCTGACTCATATCTATCAATAATTTAATGAAACTACTTTAGTTTTGTTTTTATTAAATTAAAATGGATTTAAGGCCATGTATTAGTTCTTAAATTTATCTGTTCTTAAATATTTATATTTATAACAAAAATTATTTTGAAAATTTTTTTGTTTTAAACAAATTTAGGACCAGATGAACGAACATTAGCATATTTTCTTTAATTTTATAAATTTTCAATTTGATATCTTAATAAATTTAGAAGTGGCACTGCAGAGAAAAAATGTTGGTAAGGTAGGGATCGAATAATTGACACAAGGCCTTAAGATTATGACTAGGTTTACTCTATTTATCTTCGAAAATTATACGTGATAAATCTTTTCGCAGGTGTCGAAGATCTCAAGTACAATTACTGATTAAAGAATTTATTTTTATTTGGCAAGATTCACCACTAAATGCTATATTTATTACTTTTATCAAATTATCTGATTCTGGTCATAATTTCTGCACCTGGTCTTTTTTAATTCAAAAAAGATTATCGTCTGATTATCGTTTTTTTTAAAGATTATTCATCTAATTACATTTATAAGTTGAGAGAAATTTATTTTCCTGCATTCTCAATATTATAGTGACTTTTTCATTATATATATTTTCAAATAAATATTATTTTCCTTTTCTGTTTGTCTGAAAGCTGAAATATTTATTCTTATTTAAAATTTCCTGTAGTATGATTGCATTATCAATGTTGATATCGATCATGAACAAAGATAATACATTTTGATAAAAGATCATTTAACAATATCAAGCAATAACTTTTGAAAAACATCTTAAAGTTACACAGAAAATAATGCAGGAAAAATACAAAATACATATAAAGTTAATATCTTTTGTCTTAATAAAAAATATATTAAATTTCGGTTTAGAGAAAGATAATAGAACCAGATTTAATATTTTCAGTAGAAAAGGTCGTTTAAAGACAGACTGGGGCTAAAATGAGTAGACACAACGTACAATCACTTTTAAAAAAACACAAGTTTGCTTATTATTATACAAATTTGTTTAAAAATTGTTAAAAAATTAATAAACATAAATAAATAAAAATCTATAATAAATATTTTTATTTCCAAATAAATAATTGCAGTCTTTTCATTTCTTCAAGTAAGATTAATTTAACTTTTTGCTCTCGTCTTCGTAACGAGACATAAAACTCAAAATTTTTTCATAAAGTAGCGTTTTTGCGTCTTTTGCCCAAAGGAAGTCGAAATGGTTGAATTCGTCAAGAGGAACTCGAATTTTAGCAACCAGATTTCCCAAATTATTTTCAAGGCTTTCCACATCCTGTAATTTTTTCCAAACATAAAAAACATATTAAATCTTGATACAAAATGTTTTACTTTAGTTTTTTTTAATTCAAAATAAAGTTTAATCTCAAGTAGAAACCTTTGTATGAGCGAGCCAGTCATTGACACTATAATGCAAAATCACAGGTGTTGTCACCTGACTCAAATCGTATTTCGGAGGTGAAAATCTTCCATAATTCTTCAAATTGCCAATGAATCCATAGTCATATTGTCTAAAATAATCTGCAAAAAATTATTAAGTTAATTACTTTAAGAAATTTAATTATTACATCATTAATTCAAATTATATTACAAAATTTAGTATAGGTACTTTGTTTTATGAGTTGAGAATAATGAAGAACTTGCTTTACAGATGCACCAGCTGGAGTGTGACCTAAAATCGTAGGAAGCAATGTCTGAAACCGGAAAAAGAAGGTGAAAAATAATCTTCCAGGACTTATTCAAAAGAATTTTTAACGCTGAAATAATTATTTCTCATCAACTTACCATGTTCAGTTGGTCTGGATTGAAGCCACCAATCATGAAAAGAAGATTACTGCACAGAGGCTGCAGAACAGAATTGCCATCACACAACTTGGATGTAAATTTTTTATAAAATGCTTTGGTTAGACGAAGTTCATGCATGCCAAAAAATTTTAACACAAGCTGAAATCATATACATGTTACCTATAAATTTACTCTTTCCCTTATGGATTATTAAAAAAAAATTTAATTAATTATAATCTTCGGATATTAATTAGGCTTACCGAAAGCTGATTATCGATCATCGAAAGAAATCTAACAGGTGGACTTATCATATGTCGGCAATAAGCCACAGGCGCTAAAGCATGCATTGCTATAATTTTATCATTATAATCAGGTAATTCAGAAGTCATTACGAAAAAGCTTGTTGTGCCTTGACTATGCCCAATGTAATAAATCTTTTTCTTTCCAGTTCTTTCCAGAACGTAATCAATCATCGCTGGCAGATCTCTAGAGCCAATCTCGTGCCAACTATTGTCAAAAAATTAATACTGTAGTTCTCATGTATACTATTAATGACCATTCGTAATTTTATTATAATTATAATTTCCTCTAACGACCAATTTTACCTGAATGACCAAAATGCTTCTTCATCAACCGTAGAGCAAAGATGCTTCCGACAATAAGTATTTCCTCTGACATTTCCTATCCAAACATCATATCCAGCATCTGCTAAAATATATCCTACATCGAAAATTTATTTTGTTAAATGATACTCTGTAATTTTTAAAACGCAGTTTTTGTTCTTAAAATAGTTCAGTTTTTAAATATACCGAGTGATTTTCCTGGACCCAAAATTATCCAATCGGCGGAACTCATAAGTAAACCATGCATAAGAAATACAACCGGCTTTCCCTCGGGATTTGCATTTTCTTTAGACCCTGTTATTCTGTGCATTTCCAAAATATATTCATCAAAAGTTGCCACCGTGTGACTTTCTGGGTTGTAGCCATATTTATCAATTAGTTCAACCTACAAAAAATGAGAAATCTACTTAATAAAAAGAGAATAGGATTTTTCATTGAATTTATAACAATAAATTCTAAAAAAAATGTTAAATCGTAGCAAAACTCCCAGAAACTTACAGTTGAAAGAGAAGCATCAGCATCCGGTTTTCGTAAAGCACTTGCAACATCTTCCAAATTAATCTTCTCTAAAAAATCGAAATAATCCACTTTCGGTAGCACTACTGCACTTGTCGATAAAATAAATAAGAAAAATCCGACCAGAAATATTTTTTCATCGAATATCAACATCGTGAAATAGATTAAACTTGAACTAACATCCTCCTGAGATTTCTGATCAATTTATACTCTGGAATCTTTGTTTAGATACATGTCCCATCAAAAAATTGAAATTCATCTTATTACACAAGCTTCAGTTAATCTTCTCAATCGATAAAAGCAGCAATTCACTCTGAATTTTAAAACCGCAATCAATCTATTAGGTCAAATCCTCCAAAGCCCTCTCAACATTTCTATTTATTAACTCAATATCTATAAGTGAGGAAAAAATGACATTTTTATTAGCAAGATTCACTAATAAACATGTATATTGTACACATAATATAGAAAACATTTTGCAAATCATCACATCGTCAATCATTCTATCCATTATTCCCTTTGCTTATATATAATGACGAGGTGCCTTTATGAATCTTTCATTTCCGTCTTTCTTAAACTGAGTTTGAACAATTACGACTTGATGGAAGTAAAAAGATAGGAAGTCCATCCATTTGAATCTTTTTCAATCTTAAGGATTGAAATGGAAAATAAACATTTATCCTAATGTATCCTTCCCAATCCATACCAATCTACTTCTATCTCTGTTTTAATCTACAATAACCTCTTTCTTTTTGAACCATAGTAGTGCAAGAAACTAGAAAATATCAGGCGTATCAGACAAGGAATAGGATAAGATAGATAAAAAAGGGGTCTGATAGAGATAGGTTAGATTTATACTGGCAAAGAGATTGAAAGAGATAGAGATGGATAGATGAGACATAAATGAGGAAATTGAAGATATATAGGTTCATGTTCAAAATTTGAAGGTTAATAAGTTTAAAACTAAGGATAGAAAAAGATTGAATATGGGAGATAGAAAGATATTCACATTTTTTGCAGAAGATATAGAAAGCTGTAGACAGAGATAAAAAGAGATAGAAAACGGTAGAAAAAATTGATAGAAGAGATTAAAATTTTTTGAAAAGCCTGAATGATAGAAAAAGATAGGAACAGGGATGACCAAGTCTACTCATTTCAATGTTTACCTTTCTATCCATATCTATCATTAATCTAATCGTCTTTATCTTTTTCTATCCTACTTTCTACTGAGAAGCCTATCCTTTTCAATTCATACCATTTTATACATATCTATCCTTATATAATAATTTGAATCCTTTTCTGTCTCTCTTGAAGTATATATATATTACTAATTCTATCCATTTCAATATTTACCTTTCTATACACGTCCATTCTCTAT
Source organism: Synergus laeviventris (assembly GCA_032275145.1). NCBI lineage: Eukaryota > Metazoa > Arthropoda > Insecta > Hymenoptera > Cynipidae > Synergus > Synergus laeviventris. The sequence continues at coordinate 3,292,462 of JAUESI010000028.1, read as the reverse complement.
CCTTTTCTATTCCTGTCTATCCTTTGTCCAATATATCTATACCAATCTACTACTATCTCTTTTTTAATCAGCAACAATCTCTTTCTTTTTGAATCTCTGCTTTTCTACCTTTCTGTATCCTTCGTTTATTTTCGCCAATCATTTCCTATCATCTACCTATTCACGCCAATCTTTCCTTATTATTCGCCCATCCAAATCAATCTTTTTCTATCCCTTTTGCAATCAACTGCAGCGCCTATCTTTTTTAATCTTTTCTACAACCTACTGGGAAGGCTATCCTTTTCAATCCATACCATTTTATACATATGTATCCTTATATAATAATTTCAATCCTTTTCTATCTCTCTTGAAGTATATTACTAATTCTATCCATTTCAATATTTACCTTTCTATACACGTCTATTCTCAATCTATTCATCTCTATCATTTTCTATCCTTTTGAAAATCAACTAGAAAGTCCATCCTTTTTAATCCATTCTTTTCTATTCCTGTCTATCCTTTGTCCAATGATTCGAATCCCTACCTTTCTCTTTTACAATCAGTACTACGCTTATCCTTTTCAATCTCTACTTTTCTACCTTTCTGTATCCTTTGTTTATTTTCGCCAATCATTTCCTATCATCTACCTATCCACGCCAATCTTTCCTTATTATTCGGCCATCCAAATCAATCTTTTTCTATCCCTTTTGCAATAAACTGCAGCGCCTATCTTTTTAAATCTTTTCTACAACCTACTGGAAAGCCTATCCTTTTCAATCCATACCTTCCTAAACATGGCTATCCTTTATCTAATCATCTTTATTTTTTTCTATCCTTTTATAATATATTAGAAACTCTATCCTTTTCAATCCATACCATTTTATACATATGTATCCTTATATAATAATTTCAATCCTTTTCTATCCTTTTGAAAATCAACTAGAAAGTCCATCCTTTTCAATCCATTCTTTTCTATTCCTGTCTATCCTTTGTCCAATGATTCGAATCCCTACCTATCTCTTTTACAATCAGTACTATGCTTATACTTTTCAATCTATATAATTATATATATATCTTATATCAGCAGCAATCTCTTTCTTTTTGAATCTCTGCTTTTCTACCTTTCTGCATCCTTCGTTTAATTTCGCCAATCATTTCCTATCATCTACCTATCCACGCCAATATTTCCTTATTATTGGCCCATCTAAATCAATCTTTTTCTATCTCTTTTGCAATCAACTGCAGCGCCTATCCATTCCTTCCTATCCATGTCTATCCTTTATCTAATCATCTCTATTCTTTTCTATCCTTTTGTAATATATTAGAAAGCCTATCCTTTTCAATTCATACCATTTTATTCATATTTAGTCTTATATAATAATTTCAATCCATACCCTTTTATCCACATCTACCCTTGTGTAATAATTTCAATCCTTTTATATCTCTCTTGAAATATACTACCAATTCTATCAATTTCAATCTTTATCTTTCTATCAATATCATATTCAACAAGAATATTCTTGTTGATAGGACAAGATAGAGCTTACAATTAGTGAAAACGACAAAACACACAAAGAGATAAATAGATAACGTTTGATGGATGCAATGTGTGTACTTGAGAGGGATAAGAAATCTTTATCCTTTTCTAGATTTTTATTTCCAACAGGGTTCGCCCCTCTGTGATTGAATTATTAATAAAATCAATTTTTAGCCGAATCTGCATTATACTAAAAAATAAAGCTACAAAATTAGGCTAAAGTATCAGACGTCTAATCTGAGGAAAATAAAAAATTTTTTTTTTTAACTGATAAAGATAGTACAAAGAAGGTCGAAATCAATGTTCTAAGAATATGCTCTAGTCGAAAGATATTATCAAAGAGTGTTAGAAACTGATTTTATTTTATTTTAATTACCTTTTAAAAATTGCCAAAATTGACAATTACTGACTGGGAACTTTTTGGAAGTTAATTGAAATAAAATAGAATTAGTAACACCCCTTGAGAATACCTTTCATTTTTTGCGCTTCGACCTATGGAGTACTTGAATTGAATTCTTACTGGAATTTAAAAAGGTAAAAATGGAGAGAGATACGATATTTTTGTTTCTGTAAATAGTTAATCTGTTAGCATATCATGAGTGATATGAAATTATTAACAAGAGATTGATTCATGTGTTTACAACTGCAATCAGTGTCAATCGACAAGAATGACAATCAATTATGTTTGTCATCTTAATTGCTTGCATTGACAGAGAGAAGCTTCTACTACATTTAAAATATATTAAAATAATTTTTTTTTCGATAACATTGATTTCGATACAATACCAAAATTTTTGTGTCAGAGATATTTTAAATAGAAAGAAAGTAGGAAAGTACAGGTGACTTTTATACAGATTTGTAGAAAAAAAGTGAGTACAATTTTCAACAATCGAATTTGAAATTACTCGATTTAAAAAATTTTCAAATTGTTAAGAATTATCATTCTCATTGTTTTTGTACCAAAGCAGAGGAATTTCAACAATTCTGGTATCTCCATTTCGTCGGTTTTTATCGTTTTTTTTTGTATGTTTATCCTCAATTAAATCAGTCCATTGTTATGTGATTACCTAGTTATCAATAAATCAGATATCAGATATCTCTTTATATCAATCTAGAAATTTCGCCAAACGACAGTATTCAAATGTATAGTTATAATTAAAATCGTTTCTTACCAATATTCTAAGTATTTTTTCACAATACTAGCAGCATTATTATAAATTAATTAATTGCAAAACATGGCCCTAATGAAAAACTCAAAATACTTTATCTAATTCCCAAAATAAAATATTTAAAAAATATATAAAATTTATTAAATTATATATGACTGTACAATAGAGCTATTCTAAAACTAAAAAAACATAATTTCTAATTTCATTCAATTCACACTTTCAAATACATATTCCGTCTAATTTGATTTTTGTCTTTAAACAACAGAATGTTAAATTTCGACGAAGGTGGACTTTCAAATTAAATCGTTGACAAGTGCATTAATCACAGCTTTTTTGTTCATTATAAATCAAAATGCGTATCGGAAAATAAAAGAAGAATTCAGTTTATTCGGATCAATTCGAATCAATCTTCTCAAAAGAAAGGTTGAATATTTATTCCAACCACGAATCTCATATTCTCATCGTTCCATTGCTTTAGCTTTGTAACGAGACATAAGACTCAAAATTTTTTCATAAAGAAGCGTATCTGCATCTTTTGCCCAAAGGAAGTCCAAATGGTTGAATTCACTCAGAGGAATTCGGAATTTCCCGACTGGATTTCCAAGTTGACTGTAGAGAGTTTCCACGTCCTGAAAATTTAATTTTCATTTCATTATTTATTATAATAATTTATAATCATTTTTATTGAAATCTATATAAATTTACAACACTGTATTTATCAATTATTAATAAAATATACATACCTTAGTATGAGTGAGATAGTCATTAACACTGTAATGTAGAGATACAGGGGCTGTAATTTGGCTCAAGTCATAATCTGGAGGAGTTAGTCTTCCATATTTCTTTAAATTGCCGAATATTCCATGGTCATATTGTCGGAATTTGTCTGAAAAAAATGTTTTTTTTTTATAGGGGGGAATGAGTTAAATTAAAATTAAATATTAAAAATTTTAAATATCATACTTTTCTTCATCAGTTGAGCATAGTGGACAGCCTGTCTGACAGATGCACCTGCTGGCACGTGACCTAATATTGTAGGAAGCATTGTCTGAAATAAAAATAAACTTTTAATTTTGTTTCAAAGTTACTAACGATTTTAGAATTGATAATAAAAATATTACACAAAAATAAACATTTTTAAACTTACCATATTCAACTGGTTAGGACTGAAGCCAGTAATAAAAAATAGTAAATTACTGCAAAATGGTTGAAGCACAGAGTCTTCATCGCAAACTTTAGAAGTAAATTTGTCATAAAATTCTTGAGTGAGTCGAAGTTCGTAGATGCCAAAGAATTTCATTACTAGCTACAATTATAAAAATAATATTCAAATTTATATTATAAGACTGTATAAAATATTAAAGATTATAAATTCATTTAATTTTATTATTTATTTTTTACTTACGTTCATTTGGTCACTGATGAGTGAAAGAAACCGAAGTGGAGGACTGATAATATTTTTGCAGAAAGCAACAGGAGCCAGTGCATGCATGGATACAATTTTTTCATTGTATTCGGGCAATTCAGAAGCCATAGTGAAAAAAGTTGTCGTCCCTTGACTGTGTCCAATATAAAATATTTTTTTATTTCCAGTCTTGTCCAAGACATAATCAATCATTGCTGGTAGATCCCGCAAACCAATTTCATGCCAGCTGTTGAAAAAAATTACAAACTATTAATTATTACAATCAGAAGAAATAATTTTATAATTAATTTTGCAAATAGAAATAATTATCTTTACCTAAATTGCCAAAACTTGCTTTCACCAACAGAAGAAGTAAGATGTCTTCGACTATAAGTGTTTCCTCTTACGTTTCCTATCCAAACATCATATCCAGCGTCTGCTAATATATATCCTGAAACACCAGTTTTCAACTTTTAAAAACTATATCTTACTATGTAGTAAAATTAAATTTAAATATTAATTATTTATTTATTATTAAGTAATTATTTAACTTACCAAGCGACTTTTTAGGTCCCAAGATGATCCAATCAGCTGAACTCATAAGAATTCCATGCATAAGAAGAACGGCTGGTTTGCCTTCAGCACTTGGATTTTCCTTAGTTCCTGTAATTCTGTGCATTTCTAAAATATATTCGTCGTAAGTGGCCACGGGGTGTGTTTCCGAATTGTACCCATATTTATCGATTAGTTCAATCTAAAAATAAATTTTAAAAGTTTTAAAAATAAAGTTAAAAATTTTCTTCTACAGAAAAAATAGCACAATAGGGTCACTTTAGCTACTTCTTTAATGACTACAAATGATACTTATTACTTATTACTAAATACCACTAATTAATTTGTTGATTGTTAAAAATTAAACTCACAGTAGAAAGATATGCGTCAGCATCCGGTTTTCTTAAGATATCAGTAAGAACTTGCGTATTGATCTCCTTAAAAAAATCAAATTTTTCCACTTCCGGTAACACTGACGCCCTCGTCAAAAAGGCGAGGAAGAAAACTCCAGCTACCGAATGAAGTTTACCGAGTCTCATCATCATGAAAATGCAACTAACTATGCCAGGCCCCTTCCGACAAATTTATACTCGATTCGATGTTTTCCTATCATGTCTTATTCTCCAAGATTAATTGGGCTAATCTTTCCAAAAATTTTATTCCTAATCTTCACCTTTATCTACATAACTGATAGCTCTCTAGATCCTGAATATTAATTGCGTAACAAGACTCTCAAATCTATCACTTAACTAATTTGATTATCAAATTATTTGTAAAGTTTCTTCAAAATAGATTCAAAAAGAGATTTAAATATAGTGAACTGTTTTACGTTGGAAAAGAATTTTATAGCATTTTGACTACCCTTGTTATGTAATATTGCTTGAAATATTTTCTGTATTTTGAATCAATGGAATGTAAAAATTTGCAGTCCTGGATTTAATAATTTATACTTTGAATAATATAAAAGATAAATAATAATCAAATCAGTAATTACCCCTGTAATTACATTCTTCAAACAATAATTTCTTTCCTATCAATAAGGTGTAGCATCAGATAATTAACGAATGATGCATTAAGATTATCAAATATGCCAATTGAGATCGAAATCAACATCCTGGGATCTTTCAAACAATGTGAAGGTTGCAGAGATATGCGAAAGATAATTCTTTCCTGGTCAAAGGCAACATTTATTTCATTGTGTTGTTCAATAATTTGTTATCATATCATCCCTTTCTCTTACAGAGAGTTTTAAAATTATTGTTAAGAGAAGATATTAAAATACCTAGTAGTGAAAAAATAAAAAATTATTCAAATTTATTGCAGAAGTTGTATAATAAATATATGTATTTATCTTATTAGAATTTCATCAAATAACTACCATTTGTTGGGGGTCTAAGCCACGTTTTGCCATTTTTCTGAGTCACATGTTTACAATAATTATCACTGTTTATCGATATTGAATACTTACGAAATTGAGGATCTAATCAAGAGATAACAGTATCAATAGATGTTGCATTAGAAGAATGAGTTTACACCAATAAATTATAATGATTTGATATCATATAAAAAAGAAGCTGAAAGTAAATATTTGTAACGTATTCAAATTTTACAGTTTATTTTCCTTGCCCGTAAGCGTAAATAACAAATTTATTTTTAATATTTTCAAATATTAAAAATTTTATGACATAACTTTTCAAACAATAATTGCGTTTAAGATAAAATCATTCGATAAAATACTGTTTTGATTAATTCTTACCTAGCAGATTAATTAACGAATAAAAGGAGTGATCCTTCATTAATGTCACAAAAGTATTTGATCAATTATTCTTTTTTAAAACAGTATTTTTTCACTAAAACTTAATATTCTAAAGATTGTACTATATATTTCTTTTATTATTTACTTCTGAGAATAATAGATTGAATAAAAAGAAAACAAATGCTTCTCACCATTTAAGAATTCAGTTATAAAAAATATTACCCAGAAAAATAGAATTTTTACAAGAAGAAAATGTTTGTTGCCGATTTCAAAAAATTGAAGATAAAGTAATTGTCAAAAATTATTTTTTAATTTCAATTGATAATTTACCTAAACAATTCAATTGAAAACAAAACGTACATTCTTTAAACTAATCGAAGGTAATTTAGATTGAGATAACTATTGTACATCCAGATTCTTCTCTTTAGAGTTGCCACACCTCCTTACAAAGTTAGAATTAAGGTACTGCTGATCTCTATCACTCTTGATAACGACGAAAAGTTTTTTTTAAGTCCGAGAATGCTCTAATCAATTTACATTCCGTTCACATTCAATCTTAAAATTCAAAACACATCTGAAGATCGATAAGTTCATTTTGATAAAAATTACACTTTTTTGCATCATTCATACCTCCTTAAATTTTGACATTATTACTTAATTTTTCTAAAGATAGCAACTAATTGAATAAAAATGAAAAACTATGTAAGTTGAGGGATAAAATTTTTAAAAAGCAGTGATAATATCGACAATTTTTAATAAAAGAAATACATATATAGAAACAATCTTCAATGTAAAATAAAAAAATGTAATCTTTGTTTTAGAATTCATTGACTAGATTTCAAGTAACAGTAAAGTTACTTGGGGTTACATACTTTACATTATTATTTTATTACTAGATTAGCATGCTTGTACTACTTCTAAGTTTCATCTTATTATTAAATTTCTTTTTCCCTAAAAACATATATTTATAATAAGCTTTAATTTCACTTTTTTTGGTTCGTAAACGTTCAATACTTTGGTAGAAAAAATTATTTGTATCTTTGATAAAGTTTCTAACGATAAGTTTCAAGCAATTTAAGCACTGGTTCAAAAATCATTTGAGGAGCGGTTCTTCCCCAAAGGAAATCGTAGTGATTAAAATTGTTCATTGGTATCTTGTGATTTAAAATCACGTTGCTCAGTCGATAACGAAGGCGTTCTACATCCTAAAAATAAAATGTTCATTTTTTAAAGTAATAATTTATACAAAATTTAAATAAAAATTTTTTAAATTAAATTTCAATTTAAAACAATTTTTCTTACTCGAGGTGTTGCAAGCCAATCATTGGCACTGCTAAATATAGCAACTGGAGAAGTTATTTTTTCCAAAGCATATGATGGAGGTATTGAAGAGCCGTAAGCTTTCAAATTCATTTTGACGTCTCCATAATCAAAGTGTCGAAAATTTCCTAAAAATATATTTTTTAATTAATTAGTAAATAAAAAATTAGATTTTTCGTCATATTTTTTACCTGGATTAATATATCCTTGACCAAAATGTATGAATTGTTTCCAGGATGCACCGGCAGGAACATGTCCAATAATAAGTGTAAGATTTTCCTAAAAAAAATGGTTTTAATCGATTTTTTTTTAATTAACTGGTGAAATGTTGATTTAGACTTTTCCACGTGAATTATAATCGATTTCGAAGACTTTCAAGGACTACAAATTATAGACTCACCATGTTCAATTCACCGCGACTAAAACCTGCTACTAAAAACAACATATTGCTGCATATAAACTGAGTAGGCGCTTTACTGTCGCAAAGCAAATTGAATACGAATTTTCCCCAAGCGGAACGAGATCCAAATTCCGGATAGCCGAAATTTTCACCAACCCACTGAAAAAATAATTTTTATTTTATTATTAAAATTCGAAGATACAATTTAATTTAAATCGAGGATAGCTGCTAATTAATTTTGTTTAATAATTTCGAATTTAGTCATTCGTGTAAACACACACATATTCAAATTGGTTTATTTAAATAGACTCTACCGAAGTACTCTCAAGTAGCACTTGCAATCAAAAACGTAACTAAAATTATAATTGACTGAGGCTAATAGCCATGTGTATAAACTATCCAGCGACTTTCAAGGACGTCGAGCGTTCTCCAACGAGAGGCGCCTTCCGAATTCGGACTTTCAATTTCAGCAAGATGTATGTTACAAATTATGCTTTTCTCGAGGGAAAAGGGTTTAGAACATCTAAACATAAATGTTAAAAAATTTCCTGGCTTATTTTCAGCCCTCATCTTTTTATCGACTCTTCTCTGCAATTTTACTTTTTTTCTTTTTACCAAACCAATGGCCTAATTATCCTTCAACTGTTACAAAACTTTTATCATCCTAATATTTCAAAGATTTATTTTAAAAGAGGATAAACAAATTATTACGGGACCTTATTTAACCGATGGGGGCTTTTATCTACAAATGTAGTTGTACTTATATACTTATTTATGTACCATGCATGCTTAAGTTTGTTAGCCATGAATTTGTTATCCACAGCTCTGGATTATATCATTTTATTTCATTTCCGATTACTTGACATGACCTACCACACCAAAGTATGTCAGCTTCGTGAGTTTCGTCACCGGTCCTCGTAAATTGCCAGTGAAGGCTGCGGGCGCGAGGCCGACAGTCAGGATGACCCTCGAATTGTACTCCGGTCTTTCAGAAGCCATCACCAAAAACTGAGTCGAACCTTGGGAATGACCCACGAAGAAGAGTTGGCGTCGTCCTGTTTCGTGAAGAATATAGTCGATCATCGCCGGCAGATCTTCGGTTCCAAGTTCATGGAAGCTAAAAATTACATATTTTATTTTAATCCATTTTTAACCAGAGACCCAGCATTTTGAAATTAGTTTTAATTTTTACCTGAAGTCCCAAAAAAATCGATCTGTCGGCACCATATTGGTATGATTTCTGGAATAAATATTGCCTCGATTGTTCCCGAGCCAAACGTCGTAGCCCGCATCAGCCAGGAAGAAACCTGAAATAAATTGAACTATTTTTAGAGCTTATATAATATATAATATAGTCAATAAATCAAATCTCAATTTACAAGACATTTTCATAATTTTTCGTCATAATAATAACAACATTCCTTTTTCGTTAAGTACCTAATATTTTATTTCCATCATTAAGTATAAAATCTAACAATTTAATTATCACCTTGGCTGTTCATCTTAATATCTTTCGAGTTTTGCTCTTATAATTACGTTGCTCGTAAACTCAATTTTATTGTTTCCGCTCTTCAAAAAAAACGGATTTATTATTATTATT